>JAQGBH010001833.1:0-28760 GCA_034698265.1 Sminthurinus aureus
TACGGGAACATACTTTTCCAGACAACTTTTCCCCACTACAATGGGAAAAGTGTGCAGTATTAGCCTACTCTACAGTATCTACATACATTAGGGCTCATGCAGGAAATGAATAGAGAATAAACTGTCTGATTTGCTAGATTGGATGTAGTTAAATCCCTAATTGATGAAAATTGAAGTTAGGTCTCATCATAGTCGTTTTCAATTAAATGTAATACGTAAGACCGGATTACCCCACCCCCTATGGAGTTTCTAAAAGTTAAGGACTCTCTCGCTCTATATATATGTATATATGTGTATATAATACATGGATGTATTATTTATTTTACTTTGGAGTATAGACTGTTAAAATTATAACATTCAGCCATGTAATACGAGACAGCATGAATGATAGGTCATATTATACTTGCTCTCTTGCTGTTATCTCGTTCCCTCCATCCGTTTAGGTTGTTTGCTTTCCTATATTTTTTTCCATAGATACCACATCATCAGGCGTCTTTCTTTCTCTATGTATGAACAACGAGCAGTAACAGCTTGTATCACCAATGTACATTCATGCGTATATTATACACAACATGGAAGATATAAATCTTATATTTCATCAATTCATTTTTTAGGACTTTACATTACCCGTTTTGTTGTATGTTGTTCATCTTGTTGTTGTGTAGTAGAAACATAATATCATCCTGCTTGCTCAGCCCGTGCTTTCTCAGAAAGAAATGGTGGAACATTGAATGATCCCAAGGAAATCAGTTTTTGAATATTTTGGAACATTTACTCTTTTGTTAGGACGGGAAAGGAAGAAAGAAGGAAAGAAAGAGAAAGATTTGACTTTTGTTGTTGTTAAGAAATAAGGGGACGAGAAATATATAAGCGGAGAAAGAAGAAAAGTTGTTCTGTCATTCCATTTTGATCTTATAGTTTCTATGGAAGAAAAATCTCATGCATCTATATATACATAAGATACATAAGATTGAACATATTACATGGATATGTATACCTTGGGTAGATTTATTTTATATATAAGTGAACTGGTAGAATGTTGTTTTTTTTTTACTTGTAGAATATGTGCCTAAATGCATGATTTTTGTGTTGACTTAAATTGATAGTGCGAGTAATGGAGAAAATGGTTGTAGTGGATATATTGTGTGTGATTGTCTACTGTGTAGATGCGAGCGAGACTAGAATGAATGGCTGATTTCGGTTGAATTGTAAGGAAATGACACACACAGGATAAAAATAATCAACATGTTATGTATTGTGTGCAGTGTGCAGTATGCACCATACATGTCTCTTTTCTCCACTGGTTTACGGCATATATAGTTACAGTACTGGAAGTAGTGGGGGGAGGGGATAAAATTTAGTTTACGTGTGTATTTCCCGTACAGTTCAATCCCCATCAAGAGTTATGTATTGTATGTATGTAACCAGTTACTGCGTGTCGGGAACAAAATGAAAAATGGATTGTCTGTAGGCCCTTTTTGCAAGTTCTTGGTTTGTGTTTATACGTAAGTATAGCAATAGCAAAAGCTAGAGTATGGGAAAGAGAGACTTTTTCAGCTAAAAATGTGTTTCATGTAGCTGTATTGTACAAGTGTGAGCATTGTATGTGTACTTTGTTGGCTGGTGCTGAGCTATAGAATCATCTTTCTTTGTATCTCTCTGCCTGCCTGTCTACTGCCTGCCTACATAGGTAAAGTATACAATTTCACGCTTCTTTCATCATCTTACGGCTTTAAGGCACAGTCGTATACGGGAGCAAAAAGTGACATTTGGATTTAGATAAAGGAGACAAACAAATGTTGTCATATAAGTTTCATCCAATGTCAGTGGTTGTAACTCTTTGTCAAGTTCAGTCTACTGTTAAACATGAAACTTTATGATTTTATCACACATTGGACTGGACACTTTTTGCAAAAAAAAAAAAAAAGAAAAAAGAAATACAAAAACTTATTTCAGCTCTTCCTATTCTGTTTTTTCCTTCTTTCACCATCACTTTGTCTTTTTCTATGTTCATACTCGCTTTTTTTTAAACTTTTGTTTAAATGATAAAACAAAACGAAGGAAAATACATGTTTGAAAGATCTCAGAGATATGAAAAATTTACAAGATGAGTTTAGATAGGTTTATATTACATGTAAAGCATGATCGAGTACAAGACGTGCTGTGAGAGTGTGTATGTGAAAGAGAGAGAGAGAGAGAGAGAAAGAAAGAAAGAACATGGAATAAAAAGGATGTAGTGAGAATAAGAAACTATGGAAAGAAATCGATGCCAACTTTGGTCGTGTGTGCCTATGGAATGAAGTCACAGGGAAAGAGAGTGAGTCACACTTGCATACAGCAAGACACACAAAGAGAGAGAGAGAGAGAGCAAATACTTTTTGTAACATCAGGTCTCTTTAGATTGAAATGCTTGGCTCATTGATAATGTTGATACTATATTTGCTTCTGTATAGGATTTTATTTCCCACTTCTGATTCTTGGCACTTCCATGATTTTGGTATGTGAGGGTAATCTGTTTAGCTGTAGCTTAGTTTTGCCTTATTCTTTCTTGTTTTTAGCTTTCCAAAGACCTTTGTGTTATAATATCTATCTATGCATAGTTGTGTTCCTTTTCTTCATCTGTACAGTGTACACATGTATATTGAAAGAATTAGGTAGAACTATGATTTCTAATGCAGAAGTGCCCATCTCTCTCTCTCTTGTAGAAAAGAAAAGGGAATGAAGAAGCGCCAAGAGTTGTTAGTGTTGCAAGTGTTCACATCACATGAACTGACACAGCACACGTTCTCCAGGGATTTCACTTGATCCAATATAAATTATTTTCCCTGAGTTATGGGATTGCTTTAGTAGTCTGTCTGTCTCTATGTGTCTCTCGCGTTTACTAGCTCACGCTGCACAGTCCTCTGTTCTTCTTGGTTCTATTGGATGATTCAGGCATAAGTTTCAGTTTTTCTTTCCTTGAATCAAATGTCAGTGTGACGATAATGAATATACATGGCTAAGGTGTTAGTCTGTTTACATATAGTGATAAATAAAGAATGGAATCCTTCGGCCTATGACGTATGATTGTACTTGTGTGCATGATGTTTTTCTACTGGTGCATATCTGTAGTTTTTTTTCTAGAAAAAATAAAATAAAAAAAAGTATTATAATTCAAGAAGAGTGGAAGAGGTGTTGGATTGAAACGTCTTTCATCTTCCATAATTTATGTAGTTAAGTAAACGTAAAACTGATCTAGTTTTTTTATGCTTACAATAACATGATTTATGCATGAAAATGCGAAACCTTGCAGAAGTAGTAAATATTTGAAAGAAAAACTAATGTATTTACAACTTTACGATTATACTGTTTGAAATTTTTGTAGTTTCAAGCTGCAATTTTTCCAAATGGATAGGTACTCGTCTCTATTTTCTTCACATTTTCATAAAATGTTTAGAATCTAGAATGTATAATAATATTATATGTGTACTCTCTCTGTGTGTCCTTCTTTATGTCTTCTGTTCTTTCAATTTCATTTATTACTCGCAGTGATGTTCTGTTAATCTTTAATAATCTAATTTTAATGGTTAAGTGTATGTCACAAAAGGAAGGACATGAAATATTCACAACAGCTGAGAATTTCAAGATAATATTATAGTTACGAATAGGAGGTATATTATAATTTGCTCATTATATCATGGGTAATAGATAGGTGCATTACCTTTTGAGTGTGTCTCTGTTTCGCTACGTGTATGTGGTATGTGGGGTGTTGCAATAATAATTATAACTTTAAAATTTGAAAATAGAAAAGAAAAATAGCATCAAGTAACCAGTATAATGTCCTCTGGCTTCCTTTCATTCTTTTATATATTATATTTTTATAATGTAGCTAAAATTGTTGTTACGAGTCTTTTACGGTACTGGGGAATAATAACAATAGAAATAATGAAGTGTGTGTGTAAATTGGTACTGTCATTTTACTTAAGTTGGAAATGTTCTAGGAACAAGAGTTTACAGACATTGTGTGGCTCATGTTATTTTTCTCTATCTTCTCTTTCTCCACCATCCCTTACATTCTCGTTGCATTATAGCATGTTTTTTGACATGATGCTGCTACTGCTCCTACTACTATTACTACTGGCGTATGCACACTGTTAAATATTGAATGTGCTTCACTTTAAGGCGAGAGATGGGAAAAGCAAGAAAAGCTGCTGATGTTTTACACCACGAATTGCTTTACCGTGTAGTAGCATAGAGAAATGAGAGTGGCATTGGCTATTAAAAGAATATTACTCTTCTGATGAGATGTCAAGTGGTGTATTTATGACGAACAGACTCAGCTTTGCCAAAAAGAATGCTATGGAAAGCAATGTTTCTTGGTGAGAATGGCTTTCTTATTGTGTTGTGTTGTGAGTGAGTGAGTGAGTGAATGAGTGTGCGTTTGTATATGTAGCGGTTATTTCGTGTAAAGGAGTAAAGGAAGAAATAAAATAGGATGAACGAACGAGCTCTATGTAATTCTTGGTGTGGTGTTGGCCATAGTTTTTAACTTAATGGAAGCGAAATAGTCTGCCACACATGGTTTGTATGTGAACAGAGTCGGTTTTTAATGTGCCCGTGATATTATGTGCGTTGGAATCTGCACAAGGGTATTAAGCAAACTTTCCGAGTGTATTGCCTACATCCACATGTATACTTTAAAATATCCACAGCTGAACAGAAATTGATGTTTTTGTCAAGTCAAGCGAAAGAATTACGACTGAGGAGTGCTAAAAAATGGAGCTATCAAGACTAAAGTTGCTTCTTTCTCTATTTGTGTATTCCTGTGTACAAGTCTGTTTTTTTGAGTTCTAAATGTTTTGTGCACTGTTCACCTTTTTTTAATATGTTACAACTCATGTACCAACAAAACACATTCCTTTACTATTTAGTTTACTTTTCTAATTCGGGTGTATTGAAGAACCATGAATGTGGAAATACTACAGTAGCTAATGTATACACAAGTACAGCATTTATTTATTTCTCGTCTGTAAATATTTTTTTGTACGAATTATCAAATTCAAGGAAAATCTTGAATTTTTATTTTTTTTAATTGATTTTTATAATGATTTGCCATGTCACGTTCTCCATTTAAATTAAAATTAGTACAACCAAGTCAACGCACAATTTATCATGATGTTTGTACATGTTTTCTGTGTAACTTTAACTTAACGAGATGCAACAGAGGCAATGATGATGACAGTGAAAGATGCGTCTACTGAAATTCTGTCCCAGTTCAATTTTTGTTACTTAAAATAATTATTCAGCTGTCATCAGTCACGAAGAAGGGAATGGAACATTCGAAACTTTATGAAAATGATGTGTATTTTACACACGTATGCATCTGTGTATACATGTGTGCGTAATAAAGGTAGAATAAATGGGTCACTAGCTTTATTTTGGTACATGTAACAGTCACTATATTCTGTATAAATAATATTTTAGTTTTGCTACAATTTCATCTTATTCCACTTGTATATTAAATAATAGATGTATGTTTTATAACCTCTTGCTTCCAGAAGCTCATTTGTTTGGGTACAAATGCTTACACTTCCATATTTCCCATTCACCTAATTTTATGTTCTACACGCATTTTCACCACTTCATGTATTATTAGAGTTTAAAGTATTAACCTTTGTATATGTGACTATTATGGTATGAAGTAAAAACCGTCTCGCTTAAAAGATAATCGTCAAAGCTAGTAATAGGGATATGGTATGCAAAACTGTAGAGATACGGCAAAGAATTCGTACTTTGGTATGCTACCGTGGTATCTTGTAACGTCAAACGTTCTTTACCTCAGTTTGTCTACACGTAGATCATTTTACTATAGTAGACAACGTCTAATGCTATGATGATAATATTATATTATTATTATTATTATTATATACAGAGATCTTACAGTTTTGGCTATGATTCAAACGAGTTTTTGTTTCCCGAACATGTCCATAAGGTCTAGAAATTAATTCATAGGATGAATATGGTATACATGAAGGGGAAAGGTAAAGGTATAAGTTCAAACATCGCCCTTTTTTACGGATAAATGCTACTGATACATAGCGTTAAAGCTTTGCTTTTAAGTCGTTTTTATCATATCGTCGTCGTCGATTATGAGATAATACCGGGTCACCACAGGCTTCTTTCCAGCTTCACATACAGGACATGTATTCTACTACTACTACTACTACTACTACTATGTACATGAGATATATTTGTGTTTAATCATTCTTTGAATGGCGTCATGGTATAGGATTCAAGTAGTACAGTTTTTTGGCAACTTTTCATGATCTAGAAGCTAGAAACTAGAGAAATTCTATAGTACAGGAGTAAGAACTTTAGTGTGGAGCATGTTATATGATATATTATGGTATTGCATGTGAGCGTTACTGTGTGTAAAAGTATAATATGCAATGTTGTACAGACCATGTAGAAAAGTTACACTGGTAAATAATAGAGAGCGAGAGAGAGTACAAACACACACAGACACACATAAAATGGAGAAATCTCAAGTCTCAAGTACTAGAGTTTTTGTAGACTGGAGTCGTGAAAGTTAGATTTATTACAAAGTCATCAAGTGAGATTTTGCGATTTTACTTCCTTCCTTTATTCCGATAGTGAGACTGTTCACTGTATGTACATGTTTACAATGTACCTACATACAGTAATTGGAACAAGTGAAATATATGTGTAAATGTATATCCAGTAACACCTCACAATACTGTACGGCTGATAGAAAATGAAATGAGTTACATGAGGACGTAGGTAGAATCTCTGAGAACTAATGCGAACGAACGTGGAGCTGTTAAAGAGATGGATGAAGAATGAAGATGCAAGTTTCATGCGATGATATGATAAGGTTGATATTTGAAGTTTGAATCCAAGTGGGATTTTTGTTTTCAAGAAACATATTGATGTTGTATGATTGTGTTTGTGAAATATTTTGCGATCTTAATAAATTGAAAAAATAGTGTCAAAAAGCTGTTAAAGAACATTTTGTTCATACATTTTCTTTGGTACTTGTAAGAAGAAGTTTGACTCCTGATGTAAAAATGTAGTAGGCATGTAAAATAAAATAAAATTCTCTGATCTATATTCTATATACATGTAGATCCAAGTCAATGAGTGCAAACTTTACCATTTCTAAAGTAAACTTTTATTTTTACAGCAAGGAATTTCTCAGTTTGTATTTGATAGTTACTGTATTGTTGTTGTACCTACATGGTACATTATACGTAGTTGTACAGAGCAAAAGTAAAAATTTTTTCTCAATTCTTCTTGCGTCTTGCTCTGTATATATATGCGTAATCTTCACCGTCTGTAACATGTATAGTTTCTAGATTTGCATTGGGATTTGCCAATACTATGGGGATTTCAATACAGTATGAGATAGAGAGACCCCTCACTCTATTCTCCCACTCTACTTCTTTTTTCTTTTTCTTTTTTTGAAGGAAAACGAAAGAAAATATTCAGTCTATGTTCATCTGAATGTATCTAATAGTTATACAGACGTTATTTTCCTTACTGTGTGAAGTTTTAGAATTGGAAAATTCATTGATATTCCACGCACAAGCTTTCAAAGAAAACTATATTTTGCATACATATTGAAATAGACTTGTCTATAGTGTAGAGGTGTGTGTCTAGTCACTCACTCAGACATTTCCTTTCACTGTTACATATTTTACGTATAAATAAACATACGTAAATAATATATCATTCTACTGTATTGCTACCATTATTATATATGTGTGCATTATGTATTGTGTATCCATGTACCATCTTTCATACGTCTTGGAGAAATGGAAAGCAAAAGTATCAATATGCAAGAGAAATGGATTCATACAAGGAATGCAAAATAAGCAAGAAATGGAGAGAAAAATAGTTAAGTTGAGTTTCATGAATATAGATGTAATATTGTAAAAAAATAGATGAATATTTCATGATGATGTCTTATTTTCTGGTTGCCTTTTTTTTGTCTCTCTATATCTTTTTAACCAAAAAAGTACATGATACATTTCAACTGTGACTGATATTCTGTATTATTTTCTATAGTTTGAATTTGATGTAATAATATGAGTTTCACATCTAGATTTTAATTCCAATTAAGAGAAGAATTATTATACACAGGGTCATATTACATGTATATTTGTATAAATGATTTTTTAAATAAGTCATGAAAAATTGATATTTGGTTGTAAAAGTTTCTTCTTTTTTTCAAAAAAAAAAAAAAAATGAATGAGAAAAAATAGTAATGGTAAAAACTCCTACAATTACATTTACATATGCTTTGGAGGCTTTAGCGTCAAGACTATAGTTTATTTTCCATCATTTTGGAAATACTCTCTTGCTGGGTTTTCACACTCATGTGTATGATAATAAATTGCGGTGACGATCGAGAGAAGACGATCGTTGAACAAATACATACTGATGAAATAGCATACTGTCCATCAATGGTATTATTGCAATATGGTAGGAGTCGTCATCAAGGAGGAAATGGAGTAAATTTTACGGTGTGATATTTGAGCGATGGATTGAGAGAGTATTTCTGATGTCAAAGGGAATATAATGCATATTAACAGTTCTTATAAAAAAGACGGAATTGAAGTAGCAAAGTTCTTGTTATCTCTCCAGCCAAACTACGCACTCCTATTGCCACAAGGGACTTATTTTTCTGGCTATTCCGAATATTGAATGTAGCTAGGATATTTCCATAGGGCATAATTTCCTTCCTTTCCCTTCTTTTATTACTACTACTACTACATCTCCTTCCACTCGGAACTTGAACAGATCTCACTTTCTCTTGGAACAGTTACTTTTTTTTAGAGAGATTCTATAATACTCGGAATAGTCTTATAGATGTATGTGTCTGTATATTCTGGGATAAAAAAAAGTACATTCCACTAGTCCGTTGAAAATAGAAATAGAGAATAAGAATGTATATGTATGTATAGGAAGATGGTGAGGGTTACAATCGATAGTTGAGACAGTTAGAGAGGGGTAAAATCCTCCTCCTCCTAAAACCGAAGTGAAATAGATTACGTGTGAGAAATGACATGCTGTCAAATGTCTTTGAAATGTATAGGAAAGTATGACTCAAAACTAACTCTGGTCAACAGTGGAAGACGGAAAAGAAGACAGACTATTAGATAGAGAGAGAAGTAGACAGGAAAGAAAGAGGAAACAAACAGGATTTAGAAAACGGATAAAAAAAAACAACGTTCATGTTTGACTTGTGGCTTTTTGATACCAATAATACGTGTTGGTTCATGTTCTTTCATAATTCAAGGGAATTTAACCGACTACACATACGTCACTTTTATGTACGTAAATGTCTAAGGTTTGCTTACTTTTTGATACTAATTACCTTGATAATGTAGCGTCATCCTAGATCCTAGATATGCACGTATGAATTTTCTGTTGCTCATTTTTTTTATGTACTTTGTATAAAATTTATATATATATTTAGGACACACCCAGTAGCTGAGGAGAACTATCGTTCTTATTTTGTAAAATGAGCACATATTTCGGTGATAGACATAATGATAAGTATATCTATTTTTAGGGAGTTTTAGTCCAAAATGGATGTTAAACCCGTAAGTCAACATCCGTCAGTTTCTCATACTGACTGGAGAGAGATAAAAGTTACTATAGTCTGTTCAGATTCATAGATATTGAGAACAATTTTGAAATGAAACTAACGACACCGACACAGCATTCTGCAGAGAAAGAAAGAATGAGGAAAGACGAAAGTTAAACACAAAGATAGCCTTGTTGTTTTACTTTTCTGAAGCTGATGTCACATTCTCTGTAACATAGGATGGTACACACAACACACACATATACTAGCAATGGGAAGAAAGAAATAAACATGAATTTTATCATTGACTGCACGCTTTATGTAGAAAATGATACAAATACCTAAACAAAAATACAAGAAAACAAAAGTAGGCTGTGACGCCGTGATGAGAAGGTACTAAAACACAAATATTAAGTAGAAATGCAGAGGAACAGGACAAATTGAAGAAAATTAAGAATACAAAATAAGTTAAACTATGTAGGAGTTTGTAAAATGTAATCTAGTTGTGATGTTATTGTAAATCTCGTACTGAATGAGCGAGTACCATAAAGACGGAGTAGTGTTGTTACTTGTAGAAATGGATGTAGTTTTGAGTGAAAAACTACTATTATAAAGAAAGGGCTTTGTTGTGGTTTTACAAAAATTCCATGTCCATGTCCACCCTACAAGACATAATATATCTTTTGGTTTAAGTTTACGGTTGTAAATATAAAATTGTCGATATTCTGAGGAATTTGATAAGGATGTATATATTTATAACAAAATAAACTGGAACAAGGTCTAACGTATAAACCATAAAACTGAATGTACTTTAAATGGTAACGGACTCTAAAAGAAAATGTCCTTTTCCGTTTTTTTTTTCTCCAATTTTATTTATTTCATAGAGTTGTTAGCAGACCATTAGATAGTCGACAGTTAAGCGATAAGAGTTCTTATTGTATAGAGTACTCTGATAGTATAGTAGTTAGTACTCCTAAAATTCATTTCATTGTCTCTGTCTCTTGTTCTTGGCCTCATATCGTTTCTTGAAATAATTATATTGGACTGAGGATTTGTTTCAAGGAAACTAAGCGTACTTTTGCCTTGAGTATAAAAGAGTGAAATGAAAGAGTGGCATCAGACTGTATGAGGTAGATTTCCTCGAGATGACAGTGAAAACCGGAGAAATGCTTGTGAAAAATAAATTGGCTCGTAAAGTTAGCTATGAAAGTGCCCTATGAACTTTTCTCTTCCTTCATCCTCTCACTCGCTCTCCGCTTCACATGGGTTTTGGGTTTTGGAAACCTCATGCAAAGACATGTCTAGTAGAAGTATAAAGTATAATATGTACATACATTAGAGACCAAAGCAGTAGACATGGAATTTCTGCTTGCAAAGAGAAGAATTTTTCAAATGCAGTAGGATAGTCGTACTATTATTATTATCATAGTTTGGTCGTAGCACAAGAAACGAAAGGCTGGAGAAAGGGAGAGAAAGAACATAGAGGGAGGAAGAGCAGACTGCACTTTTTTCTATACTCTTTTTCGCTCTTTTTGTATTACTTGTGTGCTCTATCCAATTTATGTCAATGCTCGCATACATAAAGGAGGAGAAAAAGAAGAAGACAACGACGAAAACGAAAATGTGCTTGTATTATTACTTGGACGAGAAAGAGGCGGCTTAGTTAAGTTAAACCCCCTGCTAGAGTCGTCGGAAGGTTCGTTTCTTCACATAGTTGTGGAATTTATGAGTACAGTTGATGTCTTGGAATGACTTTCAATGAATGAGATGTTACTTTCTTTTGGGAGATTCCATGTTTGTGTTTGTACTTGAGTTGAGTGGAGAGTTCTCTTGCAAAGTTTGGAGTTTACGGTTGGAAAGTACCCTCAAAAACCTTTCCTTGTATCACCATATTCTAGTATTACTTTTTGGAGTTTATACTGTATAAACTCTCTGTAATTTAAAACGTATGTACATCCGTGTATATGAATCAGTAGCACAATAATGGAAGATTGTCCTAAATATACATGTAGCAAACTTGAATGATCAACATTTTCTCACCTCTTATGCGTGTGAAATGTGAAATACAAAGATTCATGAATCTTTATTATAGAGGTTCTCAAAATTATCATGTATACGACAGAATACAAACTTTTTGACTACAACGTCTTACTTTATTTCTCTCTTGAATGTAGGTACAATCTATGTATATTGTATATATATATATAAATCAGCATGAAAGATTGAAAAATTGATGTCCTAATTCCAAAAACAGTGTGTGTGTGTGTGTGTGTGTGTGTGTCATCTAAATTTCTTGATTCCGTACAAAAAGTCATGTTCCAAAGGTTCTTTTCAAATTCATTGAAATTCTTTCGTGTTTCGTAAAGAGAAATGTGGAGATCAGTACAAAAGTTACAAGTGACACATGAATCGGAGAGTTGCCAAAAAACTGAAAGGAGAAAAATCCTGATGTATACTAAGGTTTTGAGGATAAACATGATAATCTCTGTATTTCCTTTTTCTTCTTTGTAAATTATATATTAAAATAAAGCCACACGTCATTCTCTGAATTTGAAAAACCGCATTTTGTTGTTTGTTACGTAACTTATACGATGACTTAACATGCTATGATTGCATTCCATGGTATGTCTACATTCTGTACACACCATACACAGATGTACCTACAATGAACCTTGATGAACCATTTTATAATACTTTTGAAACGGATAATTTCAGTAGTTTGTTCTCATAAAATTTTATATGATGAGCAATTTACCACAGGGATAAATTGTTCAAAAATTTTGTGACATAAAATGAGCTGTCCTATAATATGTTACCTTTGTGTACTGTGTACTCTTTGTGAACCACTTTTCTGTTAGTTTAGTATGTTATGTGTATCAAAAAATAGCTAGATTTTGAACACATAGTAAATGCCGTGCATGACAATGTATGTAGGACGTTTAATTTCGGATGAATGAATAAGTTATAATACCCATCATGTCTGCTGACGACAATCCATAATCTATCCTAATTTTGTTGCTTACATTCTTTCTATTGTAACACTGAAAATGATGATTAGACTGTAAAACTGGAGTTTATTATGACTATTTTACTTTGTTTACTAAAGTTTATCCATGAACTTTGAGTTTTAAGAGAGAGAAAGTTTCTATCTCAAAGGACCTTGTCCTCAACAAAGAAAAGTAGAAAAAAAAATTTTTTTAGTGTGATTATGTGTGTATTTTAGGGAACGGGACCAAAAGTATTGATTCACAGAAAAAGTTTTATGAAAAAGTTATGCTTGTAAAGGAAGGGAAAAGGAGTAAAAAGACATTTTAGTAATAACAGCAAAGTTTTCACCTTATCCTACACACTATACTATACTAGTACTTTTAGGTAGCAGAGGTGGTAATCAACTTTTCTTTAATAGTTATTTTCTATGGCTTTCTTGCCTACGTTTCCAAAACATACATACATACATACATATGTTCTACATCTCCCTTTCTCTGTCTGTCATCTGTGTCCGTATGTATCTCTTTCTCTCTTGTCTATAATTACAACTTATGACAGTTGAAGAAGTAGTAGTCAAGTCATTTAAGACTGTCTCCATGCTTCAAGTGATTACAAAAGGTAGAGAAAGCTTTAAAAAGTGACAAAAATGGTGAAAAGTTTAGTATAGTTAGACAAAAAATAGGAAAACAATCTCGTGTCGTTTTGTCTCCTTCAGGTCCTCCTCCTCGTATGATTCCTTTTTTTATTGAGTTCAAAATTTTTTTCATCAAGAGTAATGATTATTATTATTGCTTAGTTTTCTCCTTTGTTCTTTAGCGTCGAATTTATTTTTATTCTGTATGTTATACTTTGTTTTTTTGAATGAGATTTCAAGGAATTGTCTAGATTTTTCTAACTTGTGTGATAGTATTTATTTAGAGTATAGTAAAAAATTTTTAAAGATCGGTGAAACAAGCAAAACAGGAGGAGTCTCGTTTTTTTAAACGGCTGTAAAACTTTGACATTGGGTTAATAGTTACTGAAAGTTTTTTTTTTTCTTGTATATTTTCCATTCCCTTCTTTTTTGCCTTCTTCTTCTCCTTCGTCTTACCTAGTTAAAATACTTATACAGTCGACGTCTGATGTTGGGTGTATGTGCGTGTGTGTTCAAGTCATCAACGTAGCCACAGTTTTATGGATATTTTCTTGTTGAATTTTTTGGCTCAATTTCAATAATAAGATGGTTGGTAGTTGGTAATGTTCATTTCCGTGTTTGACACAAGCTTCGTCAGATTCTTTCATTTGTATATTTTACTATGTCGAATGTCGACCTGTTCGAAGGGAATATGTACATGAGTGTGTAACCATGGATGTATACTTTTTGTATAGTGAAGTATTGGTCTACTGTCTACAGTTAACTTTAAATTGAAACACTATGAAGGAGTTATTTCATCGCCACCATCGGCTTTTTTTTTCCTCTTCAACTTGAGGTTGATGAGAGGAATATCTTAAACATGTGTATATACATACATATCAATCTTGAATACCAGTCAGTATAATAATAATAATAATAATAATAATAATTCTGGTGTAAATACGGCTTGTATTGTATGTTATGAAGCTTTTTCCGATGTTGAGTCAATGACTACTAATACTGTATACATACGTTGGGACTGCATGCAATATTTCATCCAAGTAGGTAGTTTGACTCTCTTTTTTTTCTGAAAAAAAGTAAGCGTGGCTCAATTTGTAACGTAAAAAGATGTTAACTTTGAATATTTTAGACCTGTCTGAAGCTGGACGTAAATTGAGAGAGAGAGAATGTTTGAAGGAGCATAAATAGACAAGATTAAGCGTGTGAATTTTTCAATGATTTGGAGGAGGAGAGTAGATTGTCAAGTCTCAGTTAAAGTTGATGTATTTCCATAGAAATGTATGCGTGTAACGAAATGGTAGGGCTGATTCACTCCACCTCAGTATGTAAAGCCCGATTTCATTTATTTTACATATATATACGTATCTTTACATGTGAAATAATAATCTATACAGAGTTAGATAAAATATGCGCGTATGGAAAGTCAAGATGGTTCTTTTGAACTTTTTTAAACTTGAAAATAAATTTGAAATCGTAAAAATTCTGTCTTTCTTTCACTCTTTCTTTCTTTCTTTCTTCATCATCCAAGAATAGAGATAATTTGCAACTGTTGGTTAAAGTTCTGTATGACGAAAAAGTTGAGCTTTTCAAGGATTTTTTTTACCTCTATCTTTCGTTTATCAATCTTGAACCCTCCATATTTCTTGTTGAATACATAGACATTAGACTTCACTGGTGCAGTGCCGAAGAGATTTGAGAGTCAAAAAAGAATGAGAAAATTGGATAAAGTTTCGTGAATGAAGCATATATATGTATATACATACATGCTACATGTAAAATACAACATAAGGAGAAAGAAAAGAGACAAACTCTGTATACTAGATATGCAGAGATATGAGAAGAAAAATTAGACTCGAGAAAAATTAGGTTTTCAACCAAAGCAATTTCATACGAGGATATGTTTGATATGAATCCCCCTCCTCCGTCTCCACTCATTTTACATTGTCAGGTTTTCTTTCTATTATTACTTGTACATGTATATGCATCTATAATACATTTTTAACTTTTGTTTATATCCTTTTTTATATATATGCGTATTAAAACTTCATATCATGCTACTACTACTACAAAAGGCACAATCTTTAGATTTCCCAACTGTTTTAGAGTGAATGTGACTTACTTATGTAATACTTGAAATGGTCATAGTTTTTTTTCCTCTTTTACACGTCTAAAATACAAAGATAAACTATAGTACATTATGTTCTTCCTTTCCATTTTGAAAAATTTTGCCGGCGAAAAAGGAAATTTAAAACCCGACTTTTCTACATATGTACGGACGGATGCGAAGCCCATTATATAGGCACATTCACATCAGGAAAGTAAAATGTGTACTTTTACACACATCAGAGAAAGAGGACAGTGAGAAAGGAAGTCGTAAACGTTTGTCAGTGTGGTCGCTTCGTGTTGGTTAGAATGAAAATTCAGTTCACTGAGCTGTAGGACAGAGTGAGAATGACGAATTTTCCATATGAGCTGAAAGGATATGGGATGAGTTCAAGCGTTACTCTTTTTTCCTTTCTCACTCTCTTTCTTTTTCGTATCCTATCTTCATTTTACTGTATATAAGAAGGGGGAAAAAATAACGAAAGAAAGGAAGAAAGGGAAGTCAAAATACTGCATCTGTGATAGTGATAAGTTTGACGTGAAGGAAATATGAAAGAACATAAGGACCCTGACCATGAATGATGAATCGATCTCATGCTTTTTCCAATAACTTTCTTCTATTCCCATCTCTGCCTTTCTCGCTCTCGTCCGTTCATTTTCTTGTAATAGGTGACGTGAAGTTGAACAACATTGATTTCTGAGGGGGTCAGTTGAGTGAAGTCCTAGTCATTTTTCTTTGTTTTTTCTCCCTCTCTCTCTCTCTCTCTCTCCCTTTCTATATACGGGTATTCCTATCTTTTTAAATTATCTAAATAAATAAATTAAATTTGTCAATCTTGTAACAGCTGATGTTAGATACAGACAAAGTTTAAAAAAGTATAGTACTATAGGGAAAAGGGAAAAGAACAGTTTGATACATTTCATAAAGTTATCTCGAGTACGTATATTATAACGTATAAGATGTATGAAGCTGAACTATTATTTTTTTTTAAAAAAAGAATTCATTATTAATTATTGTGAATATTGTTTTTTTTTTTTCACAGGTCGTTGTAATCGTGAAAAACCGCCATGCAAATACTTTCATCCTCCGTTACATTTAAAAGACCAACTATTGATCAATGGTCGAAATCATTTGGCTTTGAAAAATGCCCTCATGCAACAAATGGGTCTGGCACCTGGTCAGCCTGTTGTTCCCGGTCAAGTTCCTGCTGCTGCTACAATGGTATGTGCATGATAATGTTTTATTAGTATAGTTGTACTATAGAAGTAATATTTCATTTCATATCATATGAATTGAATGAAAGAGAGAGAAATGTGGTAATCTGTAATAAAAATGTATTTTTGAGTATATATGCATTATATTATTGTAAAATATATTATGCAAACTTTTTAAAGTATAGTGAAACATGAAATATAGTATGTATAGGTGTATGTGTGTAGAGTGTAATATTATTATGCTTGTACAATATGCACATATATTATTTTTACATATTTTGTAATATTATAACAGATGTAGAAATGTTGTCGACATGAGTAATGTATTACTTGCTGACACACTAGACTAAACATAAAACTCATTACGCTAAGCTGACAGTAGCTATTTTTCCTACTTACCTTATAGGCAACAAATCCGTACCTTGCTGGAGTCACAAGCCAAGCGTACAATCCGTATTTTGCGGCCGGCCCTTTAGTTCCATTGGTGACGTCAGATCATACTGGATCTGTAGTTTCACCTCTAGGAAATCTATCCCAACAGCAAGTTATAGCCCAACAACAAAAAGTTCAGAGGCAGGACCGAGGTCTCGAGGTAAGCTTTTATGTATGTATAAAATGAAATTCAGAAGGGAAACAAATAGAAAAAATGTAAAGTTTTTTCTATTTATTTGTATGTACACAATATAAGCTTTAACATGCAAAGTATATTATTATACATGATATATATATACATATGTATATATACGTGTATAATACATATCTGCTTATATTATTCAAGCTATAATTATGCCAAACTTAATAATAATATCAAATACTATACCTAATATATATTATATTATGCTTATGAGTGAAAATGTTTACGATTCTTTGTAAATAATATAATAAAATATATTATTATTTATTGAAAGTATAATAAGTACTATACAAAGTTTAGTGATATTGATATGCATTTTTTTCTGATAATTATGCATATCAATATATATGAGCTACATAAGTTTCTCTAAAAACAAATCTATTTTTGTAACTATTGTTATTACTTTTTCAAAATTGAACTAAACATATTTAATGGCTGATAATAACTTTTATTTTAAGAAGCTGAATGCAAATAATAGCTTTATGCTATAATTTTATTCTTTTTTTGCTAAATGAATGAAATTCAAATAAATTAATATAAACATATTTACATATGGTTTTCTTGTAGACCTATCCTGGTATGGTGACATATAAACGTCCTACAGGTGACAAAAGTGGTGTTCCTGTTTACCAACCCAACAATCCGTCAGCTTACCAACATTTGATGCAGTTACAGCAGCCGTTCGTGCCTGTTTCATGTAATGAAAACCTTTTATTATTATTCTTGTTGTTGTTGTTGTTGTTTTTGTTCTTCTATTTCCTCTCCTTGACTATAAGAAATAATATAAAAAATGACTTTAGTCAAAATCTTTGTCAAATATCTGTCGCTTGCATGTATACGAAGGAATATTTTTTTTTGTCTTTCCTTCATATGGCTATATTGAAACCCCGCCAAAGTAATATGTCTAGTAGAATTTTTTCTTCCTCATGTTCTTCTTCTTCTTTTCCTTAGTTTTTTAATGGCCATTTTGTTTACAGTGTTTGCTTAAAGCTATGCAATGCGTATATAGTATTATTACACAAATTATTTTCACAGCTACTAGCATCCCGCACAATAATCCAACAACGATGACAACAGTAGCATCGCAACAACAATCCGCTGCTACTGGTGGTGGTTCATCCTCCGTTCAACAAGATTCCTCCCACCAAGTTAGTGGGTTGACTAATGGTTCACTGGACTCTCATGCAAGTGAGACCGGAATTAAAAGAATGAAGCCAGAAGTAACAGAAAATGAACAAGGTGATCATCACGATGGAACTAACATAGGTTTAAATAATAGTGGAGTAAATTTGAATAGTAGTAATGATGATGATGAGACTAAACCAGAAACTGCTAATAAACGCATGAGGGTGCAAACTGTTGGAAGTGGTAGCCAGGCTAGTGTTTCTCAAATTCCCAATCAATTGGGACAAAATAATGCTGCATATGTCGCAGCAGCTCAGTCGTATCATAATGCGCTGGCGGCAATTAGTTATACAGGCGTAGCTTTACAAACTAATAAAGCCCAGGCTTCTGCACCATTATCCCATGCCCAACACATGCAAGGTTATCCAAACCCCGCCGTAGTAGCCGCATTCCAACAGCAAGCACAACAACAACAACAACATCAGCAGCAACAACAGCAGCAACAACAACAACAACAAAATCAACAACACCAACATCACCAACAACAGCAAGCACAACAACAACAACATCATCATCCTTCTCATCATCCATCAGCACAACAAGGTTACCAAACATCACATCAAGCAACACAACAACCAACTCCACAACAACAATTACTGAGTCAGTATCAAGCAATGGCTGCTGCTCTTGCTAATCAGGGGACATTCCAAAATCCATACGGAGCTCCAACAAATAATCAAAATTCTGTCACTAATCAACAAAATAATGCTAATGCTGCAGCAGCTCTCAATATGAATGCTGTAGCAGCTGCCGGCCTAAATCCATTTGCAATGAATCCTCTTTTAGCTGCATCTTTCCCACAATTAGCGGCTCAAAGAGCTGGTCTGTTAGCTAATCAACAAGGTCAAGGTCTCCAAACAGCAGCACAATTCAATCCAGCTCTTGCTTCGGTAGGTGGTGTTTTACCAAATGCACCCGGCGGGGCCAATCCTGCTGTTGCTTTTAATCCTTTAATGGGAGTTCAATTTCAAGCAGGAGTTAATGCTAATCATGCTGCGGGCATTCCCTTCCAAGCCGGAAATCAACATCAGCAAGCACTTTTAGCTGCTTATGGGCAAGCATTTGCCCGTGTTCCAGTTAGTTCTGCTCCCACAATGGCTTCCCAACAAATTTATGTTGGGAATCCTGCTGTTGCTGGAGGTGGTGTCCTTCAAGCAGGAGTTAAACGCTTGAGGCCTCAATAGAAAAAAAAAGATATATGTATAAGACTTCTTCCCTCAAACCAATGTTTATTTTAGTGTTTTTCGTTTTTTTTTGTTTTGTTTTTTTTTTTTTTTTTTGAAATTTCTCTGAGCCATTTTTACCGATTTGACAAGACTCAAATATACATAATACTAATATTTAGTAAAAAAATCAATATATTATATATATAAATAGTATATATTATAAACGTGTATATATTTTAAACGAAATGAAAGGAAGTTGTCTCAGAGTCTATTCATTTATATATTATATCTAAAAAATATGCTATATAAACTAGAAACGAAACTCTGGGCTTTTTTAACTGTATTCCGTATGTATGATGATATGCATACGTACCATGTATAATTATGTATGTAATGAATAGATAAAATATTACGAAAAATTTCGTAAGTTTGTCACTGTGACATAAAAAGTACACAGAAGATATGATATATTTGCTTGTATAAATACATAGTATATTATATAATAATTAATTAATTATTAGTATTACATTATAGTCGTTGTTCGTTCTCATTCAAAAGAAATAAAAGAAAATAGAAAGAAAATGTGTGTGGTGTCTTGTTTGTTAGGGGAGAAGAACAAAAGTGGAGGCATATTGACTTTTTATAAAGATAGAAAATCAAATTCAAATTGACATTGCCAGTTGATACCCGAGTGTATAGACACTGTCACATTTTATTTTTACCATTTCTGATGATAATCTGAATTTCATTGGTGTTGTATACATATTGTATTATAATATAAACACGACTGAAATGGAAAAACGGGAAAGAAATAGAAAAGGCGTAGGTATAGATTTATTTTTCAATATTAGATAAAACACAAAATCTCAAGACTTTTGAGACTTTTTTAGGCTTCATGAATTATGTACCAAGTATTTATATTTGAAGCATTTTATTTTGAACTAGAGTATATGAGTAAAATACTTAATTATTTAAAAATAACTAACGTGGCAAGAGTTGTCCTGTATATATGAATCTTACTTTATTATAAATGTGACAATACAAAACTATAAGTAGACGTATTGTTAGTATGTACTATATGAGATTCCTAAGAAAAAAGTTACTTTTCAGTTATGTATTATAGAGTTTTTTAAAGTATCAAAAGTCTTGAAAAGAGTTGTTGTGTTTTTATATTTCTTGTTAGTGTTCTAGTAATTACTCTGCTAGATAGCATACAAATATTAAACAGACTTTTACATTTCTTATAAAATCTTGTTGTCATTCTCATCATCTTAGATTTGTTTTGAAAAAAAAAATTAATTTAGAAGATATTGCACTAGAAGAATCATGAAACCATAATTTCAGTACCGTACTATTTCACGTCTTGGCATTATACTTTCAATTATGAAGTTAGTACATAGTATAGTGTAATAACAATAATAATATAATATATTTTTGAAATATTGAGCGTGATGCAATTTTCAAAGTTTATTAAATGGTACAACGTAAAACCAATAGCTAGAAGAGATTGATAATATATAGACATAAAAAAGTATTATATTGTATTGTAAGATCGTTTAAAATACTTTTTCTGTGTAACATTTTACTGTAAAACAAAGTCGCCATAGTCAATATGCCTCCACCATTTTATTTTCATTCAAAATAAAAATTATCACTTCCCTATAGATACATCATGTGTAAACATTTTTAGTGTAATTTTTCACGTACTAAAAAAGCGCCTGATGCTGGGCAATAATAATAGCAGAAACGAGATAGTTGTTGTTGATTTATAAATGTTAGATGAGTTGAGCATATTATATATTATATAAATAATATACCTTTGCCTACATAATATATATAGAGCTTTTGATTGCTCTAATTAAAAAAATTTTTTTATTTACACCACCACAAACGGTGTACAATAAAATAGTTACATTAGAACTTGATTTTTTTATAAGATGTAATATTATATTTGTACATATATATATTATATAAAAAATGAGGTCTATATTAACCCCCACTTCTCCTGCTGTACATATATATATTTAAAAATATGTGATTAGTGACGTGAGTTTTTAGCTTGTTTACATTATATCCATGTTTGTGTATTGTTATTACTCCGTTTTATGCTTTTATTTATAAATTTTAATATTATATTATCATATTCTTGTAACCTTACTTATTATTCATTGTTGTTAGCATCATACTATTATAATATATACAAATATGTTTTAGAACAGAAAATTTCTGGTAGAGTAAAATAAGCATCTTTTTTTTAACAAAAAAAAACAAACTGGGGAATGAGGGAATACTGTATTGTATTCAATTCACATGGATTACTATATATAAGTACATATAATACACACATATATAAAGTGTATAAAAATCACAGCCAGCTGAGGAAGTGTCATATATAATTTGTTTGTTTTATTTTGGCGAGCATTCCGCTGTACATTTGCTAATTGCTAAACATATATATATATATATTATACATACCTATACAAAATAATACGATGCATTATTCTTATTAAATATATAAATTATATTATAATAATGATACTTATAAAATCGATTAATGATAATTATTATTGAAGAACAAAGAAAATACTAGAAAAAAAACTACAGTATATTATGTTGTGCATAATGTGAACTTGTTATTCAAGAGGTAGATCTGTATATAAACACTATATATACATTAAAATACGAAAATGATTATAAAACTGTACACACACATGATGCATACCAAATGATTTAGGAAAAATCTTCCCGTATTGATTCTCATTGTACATCTGTAGTTGATGTAAACATAGTTTATTATATGTGTATACACATGCTTGTGGATGTCTATATGAGAATCCATACATTGTTATTGTTGTTTCTTTTTTTGACGTGCTTCTAAATCATCTGTTATGCACTATATTGTGTATATGTATTATATTATCATATATGACCAAATATTGACCCAATGTAAAATTTATGACACATGGGTAATTATTTGAAGCTGGGTTAGCATTTGGTTATATATGGTATGATATAAAATATATTTAGCTAGGAGAAAATAGAAAATGTGTACTACTACTACTTTAATAAACGACAACATGATATACACAATAGGATTTACGATATAAATTTAATAATTCTATATATATATATACATAACATATAATATATCCTAGCAATGAAATTATAAGCTAAACATATTTTATTGTAGTTTATATTGACTACATACAATACTACTTGAATTTATGCGTATAAACATCTATTTCAATCTATATTATATAATTTATAAATGTCTTATGTATAATCATGATAATACTACACCTTATAATGCACTATACCTTTATACATAGATATATTTATGCACGGTCAGTGTAAGCGTGTGGAATTGTGTGCTTTTTAATGACTAAGCTTATATACCATCTTCATTTTACGAACTATATATTGTACTATACATATAAATATATAATATATATTTATAGCTTAATCGTGGTAAATTAGTAAACTGTCTATCACTATCTAAGAGATCCTGGAAATAAGAAAAATTATTATTATTATTCACTAAAAAAACGACAGAAATAATGCCATTATTTATTTATTTATTTATTATTTTGTTGTTTTCTTCTTTCTTTCTTGAATTCGTATTACTATTTTGTATTATGTATTTTGCATTTCGCATAAGCGTACCGTGTTAATCCATCTGCTGAACTACCTTTTTCCTCCTCATATTTTACTTCTCTTGTTTGTTGATGTGTATTTTATTTTATTTTATTCAGTATGTTAATGTATATATATTCTATTCTATGTATATATCTATATACATGCAACATTCATTAGCATTTTGGCATATTATAACGTGAAAGTTACCCCATAAGAACCGCTGTTTCATTGTTATCGCATTACTATACAAAAAAAAAGTCAAACTCATCATGTTTCATGTACTGTATGAGAATTACATTAGCAAAAAAAAAATACTGCATCCATAACATTAATACATTCCTTCCCCTAGAATATAATATTAAAAAACACTTTTTGTTGTCTATAATAATATCTTCTCTTTATGATTGCCAATGTAAATTATCGTATTTACTAATAATAATAATAATTCTTAATTATTATCGTTTGCACATTTTCTCATTACTTATACAGTACATATATTTAAAAAAATGCTACAAGTAATCTGTACATATTTTTGCCTTAAATGTATGCATACTGTTTGGTTTTCGGTTGGTATTTATAACAATGACAATGCCGTTTGTATGCTCATTGCTCATAAACTTAATGTACACAATACATATATATATATACACATCAAATCACTGGATATTTTTTTTGTTTAGCTCGCCTCGCTCAAAAACATATTTCTTCTTTCTCTACTTTTTGGTTTTTCAACAGTATGGGAAATGGTTGTTTTCAATCAGTCAAGACCTCCAAAATCAGCTACTACGTGTCCCCCCCCCCCCCCAAGAATGTGTATGTATTTTGTAAGAAACCCGAAATTATAAATGTAAGCTAAGCACACACAAAACCATGCATAAAAAACTACTATGTAACACAAGCATCGCCCTTTACACTGCGTACACAGTACACATACAACACATGACAGTCATAGTATGTATTGACGCAAACTAAATAGTACATGAAAAATGTACGGCTGTTAATAATATTATTGCCTAAAACTCAAACTAAATTTGCTTCCTTGTGTAGGTTTTTGTCTTAATGTACAAATATTATTTATACATAAGCCTTAAATTATTTTCAGAGTTAGTTTTTCTACAGCTTCGTTTTTTAACAGACTTTTTTGGTACAATGGTTATAATAAGACAACAGAGCCGTTTTATTTGTGACCAGCTTCTCTTTGTAAACATTGTGGTAATTGCTTACAATTGACGTATTGAAAGTGACAAGTAAAACAAGTAAATACACATTTCTGAATACATGAATGTTTGTCTATTGAAAGTACAAACCATAATAAATACTCTTGTATCTGTTTAGACGTAGATTAGTATTATACTTTCTTATTTTCGTATTTATATTTATGTTTGCCAAACAAATTCGGAGAAAATTAAGTAGTAGGTACATATTTACAACTTGCATAATTTTAATATACTGCGAGTACCACTACTCGTTTCTTCAACTCAAAATGTACGGGAGAAATTAGTTATGTATACAGGATTATATGTATGAATTTAGTAAAACTGAAATAATTAGAGGTATGTGCAATATTCAAATAGATATATTAATAGGGATGCAAAAGTATATTATATATAGCTATACAGTGAGTCTTAGATCTTAGAGCTCCCATCGCGTGCTTCAAGTCGACTAGAGAGAATTTGTGAATGATGAAAATAAATCAAGAAGTCAAGAAAGATTTAAGTATGACTGAACAATGAAAAAAGAAAGGGATATACATATATATGCACTAATAACAAGGAGAGACGAACAGAAACATGTAGATTTTAAATAATAATAATAATTGCCTGATTCTGGACGTTCAAAAGTTGCTGTATAGTGAGATATGATAATGCTGTGCTTCTTTTTTTCGCCATCGTCGTCTTTTTTACGATCGTATACAATGTAAAATACTTGTTCTTTCCTTCTTTCATTCATTCATAATACATGCGATGAGCTTGGCTTAGTTCTTAACGTCGTAGTTATATTACGGAGATGTACCTCTTTGCTAAATGTCTGCATTGTGTCAGCATCATCATCATCTAATGATTGCCACATTGAATTGACCATCTTATAAATGATTATGAACATGACTAAAACTCAGAGGATTTCAACGTCTATTGCTGAGGTTAATCGTAGAGATGATGCAAATGATTATTCATGACTATTTTCTCCTTACTTTTTGACTATACTATACTATACGCTTTTATTAATATTATTGTTATTGTTATGACTGAGTCATCCAACTTATATATTTTGTATAATATACTTAGTACTAGTACTACTTGGTTGAGGAGTTAGCATTTATATTGCTATTTTACAAAGGGAAGAAATTATAGTAATGTACATAATATGTAAGTATACTTGTTGAAATAATATATACTAGAGTTTAGAGTCTAGAGTACAAGAAATTCATGTGCGCCCAGTTCTATCGTTGAATATTTTCATAATAATTTAAATGCTTCCTATTATAAAGTACAAAGAGAAGATAAGTTGGGGATTTTTAGGCATTTTGTTTCCGTAATCAATTATATTCTCCAAGGGAGAGATGTACAGTTTCGTGAAGACACGTATGAGTGTGTCGTGCATACAAAAACAAAACTTGAGATTTCATGTTGAAAGGTGTATGGATGAGTTTCTTCATACTACAGCATGTACATTGTACATGCGTGTATACCACTAAGGTTAGCTTAAAGCTAAAAATTTGGGAGTTTGATAGAATTGTGATATTATTATAATATTATATATTAGAGAAAATTTTAAAACGCAAACAAGTTTAAGTAGTTTTTAACATAGATGGATAGATAGATGGATACAACATGTTTATATGCAACATATTTGTATACATACAGAGTCATCTGTTCTGGAGTTGTTAGTTGATTGTTTGTCGAAGAGGAAAGCTGTTTTATGTATATATACGAGTTTTAGACAGCAAGTGAAGGAGTTGAATCAGGGAAAGAAAGATAGAGAGTGGAATGAGTGAGAAAGACAGGAAGAGTTAGTGACAGAGAGACACAGACATTACATTAACATTTTAACACTTGAAAATTTACATGGCCCACAAAGAACTAGTACACAAAATTCAAATACAAATACACTACACAAACATCATCATCATTTTAATAGTTGCCAACCCCCCTCACGAAGTCCAAGCACAAGCAAAGCACGATTCTCAGATTTGCAGATTAACATAATGAATACCATCCATCCATGTTTAATATGTACTAACGCTTTTCTTCGCATCAAATTCATTTCATTTCTACCCCCTCCCCCCATTTCTCTCTTTTCATTTCCAGCCTCTTTCTTCTTCTTCTTCTTGAAAGCTATTCATTGTACTATGAATGGTTCTCTCTGTTTTCATGTACGTACATCATAGAAATATCCTATATTATTATATTCACGAGTGTCTTATCCATATAATATTATATTATGCATTTCGCATTTTAGCATTATTAACGCGCTTATGTTACCAAGTATTTATATGTATTTGTACATTTTACAATGTCTTCATTGCATTTTACTATGTGAATATAAAAATACGCTGTATGCATTCACGTGCCTGTTGAGGTGAGGCTTTTTTTTTAATCCCACCAAAAAATAGTGATTTGGGTAAGTTTGATGCCAAATTGATTCTTGTGCCTTTTAATTAATAATAATTATTATTGTTGTAAAACATTAAATAATTGTCATATTGAAGCAGAAACATTCTCTCTATACCATACACTATATTATATATATATTTATATATAGTTGTCATATTTGTGTTTTTTATTTTAATTTTGTTGTTGTCCATTATTTTTGATGATAGTGGCTTGGCTTTTCCCGTTCAAAAAAACAACTTTGATGTTTTTAAATAGTCAATATAACTACTTCTGGAATCGGGAAGAAATGTGTAGCAGAAAGTAATGTAAATTAGAAATCCATCCAACGAGTCTATAATTAATTATTTATTTTTTGTACACAGAATCTTTTTTATATATTGTATCAAATATCAAATTTAAAGATTACGATAAGTAGAAAGTAACAGCATGCGTGTTTTACTTTCCTCTATGTTTTGTTTCTTTTCGTCAATTCTTGTCTTCAGTCTTTGGATAATGAAGAGAACAACGTATGTGAAAATATGTACGTTGGATTTTAAATGCTTTTGAAATGAGATGGTAGGTTTATGATTATTCTGTTTACACACTAAACAGACGTTTGGTCAATGGACACGCGAGAAAGAGAAACCACATGTATTAGTATTTAGTAGATTGTGATGGACATTTTGGGAAAATAAAATGGACAGTTTTTGTGAGTTGATTGTTTTGTTCCTAGTGTGATGGGTTTGGGAGAGGGAGTGAACCTTTTTTTTGTGCGTTTGTTTGATGAAATTATATATATATATATGTTATTTGTAAGGGAGGATTAGAGAAATGTTTTTAGGATGAGGGAAAGAGAGAATGAGGAGTGAGAGGCGAGTGTCCGTATGATGAAGTCTTGTTTTAGACAATAGAGGCATCTCATGGTTTTGTCATTGGGACCAAATTTTATTATCTTGAAGAAGAAGGGAAAGCAAGCAAAGGAACTTTGGACACGGGCAGGATTCTCTATCTCAAATATATATACATATGAACAAGTCTATATTGTATTGTGTTATATCTTGTACCATCAAACTATACAGAATACAGAGACAGATAAGATATAATATTATGTGGGTACAATAGCATTACATGTATAACAGAACTAGCCGTATTCTCTATAGCTTGTGCTTCTGCTCACACGTACCAAAGGGAAAAGAGAATGAAAGGAATAATAAAGTCCTATTAATACTGAGTTACGAGCTCCATAAAAGGAGGGAATGAGAAATTAGAAATTTTTACGTCTTTTCTCGGTTCTTCACATACAAGTGTTTAGCACGCTAGTTCACAAGTATTTTCTCTCTAATTGAATCTCTTTCGCTCTTGTAGTCAGCTTTAGTTCAGTTCAGTGGAAAAAATAGACTTTACTGTACAGTTCCTCTTTTTTTATTTCCTCTGTCACTTGCTTGTATATTTAGGACCTAAATTTTAAGTAGAGGGAACAGAGTTCTAATTCTGTGGTCAATGATTTTTAGAGTCATTCCAGTTTATACTTTAGCGCATCGTTCGGAAACAAAAATACTTTTGTAATTAAAATAGCAAAAAGTATACATGTTACACTTATTTCAATTATTTGATTTTCGGTTATTTTATACTTTTGTATGTTCTAGATTTCTTATCATGATAACTTTTGAGGTTTAAAAGTATTCATATATAAAATTCGCAGTGTCTGTGGACAGAGTTCTGAATTTAGTTTCCAAATCCCAAATACGTCACCCGTATTTATTTACTTGTGTAACTTTCTCTCAATTGTCAGAGGACCATTAAGTCAATACCTTATGTAACAAAAAAAAGCGCAGGTAGAACCATAATAGAGGAAAAGTGAGAGAAAAGTCGGCAGGGAATGTGTTAACTTGTCATTTTACGTATGTCCTATTCTTAGCGATATACAGGTATGCCGTAGATGGTTTTAGCTAAAATTATTTTGACCTCATATTCTTGTTCGCCATATTTAACTTAGTTAATTTTGATGTTTTAA
>JAQGBH010001834.1:0-28741 GCA_034698265.1 Sminthurinus aureus
ATAAAACAAAAATGCAACTACCGGCCATGTACCGAATACCGAGAGATTGCACCGTTATGTATCGAAATAATTCGGCACTACCGAATGCCTCGGTAGTTTGAGGTCTAAATATAATATAATATATATATAATATGTATATTTTTAACATTTCCACTAGGGAGAGATGGTAACGGATGATGAATATAACGATGAGGAAGATGGTGACGAGGAATATCCAATAATGTTTAACAGGGAACAACAATGTTATATTTGTTTTTGTCTCATGCACTCAACTGACGATGGACCGTAAGATTCAATTTTTATTTTTTTCTTTACGTCTTCTTTGTAAAATTGTAGCAAATTTAAACTAATGATTTAATCAAAATGAATTTTTGATATGAAGAATACTTGAGAGATGTGGACACGCTGTTTGTCGTCAGTGCCTTCAAGGACATGTAAATTCCGCAAAAAGATATCCTGTACATTGTCCTGACACTGATTGTATAGGATATTTGACTAAGAATGAGTTTCGAAAAGTAAGAACGTAACCATGTTGTGTTTTTTATTCAAATGTTTGTATTATATGGATTATTGAGCAATAAATATTTTACGTAAATTTATTGGTACACTTATACTTGAATACCTTTGAAAAATTAATCGATTTGATACTTTTGTGTTGTTTTGATTTTCAAAGTTTTCAAACAAAAAAACTTTAGAAGAGAATAAAACAGAGTTGGATGATCCTATGATTTGGAGCGACTTTCATTGTTTGAAGAAAGGCTGTAAAGGTCGCTCGGCTGATATCATGGAGGAAGTATTTTACTGTCGACACTGTATGACCATGAATTGTGTAAAGTGTAATGTAAGTATAATAATATATATTTTATCATGTTTTTAATGTGTATACTTTAGTCATGAAATATGAAAAGTAAATTGCTCATTTCTGTATTATATACTAACAAATATTAATTTACACACATAACATATATAGGACATGTGATTATTTATTTATTATTTATTTATTCATGAAAAATATGATTGAATATTTGCCATTCTTTTGATTGTAGGCTATTCATGATGGGATATCATGTGTGGAGTATAAATCTTCAATAAATGACGAACCGGATTCTAATACCCCAAATCGTCATCCTTCCTCGGAAAATCCTTCCTTAGCTAATAACAATAATAGAAATAACAGTTCAAAAAAACTGACTCAAGGATCTAATACTACTAGCAATTCTAAAGTAGTCACTCCCTTGTAAGGAATTCTTGTATTTGATCGACATGATAATTCTATTTACTTAAATGTTGCTTGATCGATTACTAGCCTGATATTTGAATATTATTATGCATGCGTTATGCCTTATTTCTTATGTACTGATAAAGTATTATAATAATATATTATTATTACTATATAATATATATTATACTTATGTATGTGTACACTGTACACAATGTTTAAGACAAAGCTATCAATGCCTATTCAGTAATAATTTCGAAGCAGTTATTAACTTTAAAATGTCTCTTCCTATTTATGGGGTCTATAATCCTATATAAATTTGAGGAATTGTTGTTGTTGTGCCAATTTATATAAACTGCATAATATTTTGACCTACTTTGTTTGGAATGACCTACTAAGATTTAATTATTCTATTTTGAAACTCAACTCCATGAATTTGCTTACTTGATATGTACAATAGTATAATAATATATAACCGTTTTTACTTATTTCTTCTTTATTTTCATTTCAGATGTAAAATTTTATTTCTTGTATCAATATTTTATGAGGAATAGAAACTTCATAGAGAACAAATTTTATGTCAGTACTACTTCGATGTTACAATAATAATTATTATTCTAATTTTAATATTATGTTTCTACTTAATGATAATTTGCAATACACTACAACTTACGACTAAAATGATTAAAGTCTGATTCACTTAATGTTGTGTGGAATTCGAATCCCATTCAAGCCTCTAAAAATGTTATTTCTATGGAAACGAGTGAAGTAAATATAAATCGACCTTCAAATCATGTTATAATAATATATAAGTAGTATTGTTTACAGTAAATATGTATTTTCATATTAAATTTTATTTTATCAAATCTTATTATTGCTGTTTCCTGTTTCAGGAAAATAGGTATTTTATGTATTACAGTTTTTTATATAAACTAGGAAATTCTATGAACAAAAAAGGGATATAAAATCATGAAGTTCATTTAATAATATCATGTATTTTGAATAAAACTTTTGTTTTACGTATTTGCAAGATTACTAGAAATAAAGCATGTTTGATCAGTTTTTACTTTTATACTCTGCTCGGTGAAAAATCGTCATAGTTCATATTTTATACCAAACGAAAAACGAATGGTTTTTTAACTTTGTTATCCATTGTAAGTACTGTTTTTTTTCTTGTACATTCATGTCATTTTGTGTGAAACTGGAAATTCCAGTCTGGAATAAAAAATGCTTAACGCCAATAATTACACTATAATTACAATTACCATGATGTGTATAACATAGAAATTTGTTTTCATTTTTTTTGTCATTAAAATTCTCATAAAACATCGTTTATTTTTCGCAATGTGTTGTTTTATAAACGATTGTTGATTGTTAAAAATTCAGAGAAAAATCAACGCATTTTCACGGGATCTCAAAGGTTCAAAAAAGAAGCTTTTTATTAATCTATGATTTTTATTTTTAGTGTGAACACGCCGATTCGCAGCTGCAAAAACTAAAATTGGTTTTGAAAAATTAGTAATTAGGATATAATCACCGTTTAAATCGAAGAAGGTAAGTTATGTTTTTCATATTTATTTATATTTTTATTTAAATTATTGTATTTTTGTAACATTTTAAGTGTATTAAGTGTTCAGATTGTTTTTTTTTTTGTGTGATATGGATTTTAGATTTTAGTTTTTAGTTTTTAGCAAACTAACGAGTAACGAACAAACTGCAAATTTAATTAGAAATTAGATGTATCATACTTTGCTTATAATAAATATTATCTCAATTTCATTACTTTGATATCTAGTTTTCAATTTTCAATCAACAGATATGTAAATATAAAATACATTTAATATTAAATATTTTGGTGTGGATTTCTTGAATCTTGAACTGAATACTGAATACATATCTAAATATCAAACAAGTTACATGTTATTCTAAAACTATAGTTAAGTAATAATAGTATAAACTAATTCTATTTAGTTAGCATTCATATTTCACATTATTTATATAATGACAACCAGAGTATTCAAAACATGTTTATATATGACTAATGTTGTTGTTTTTGGTTTGTTTACATTTTTCTTTCTTTCTTTTTTTAAATAGAAATCAACTAAGGAATTGGACTGTACATTCAAATCGAATTGGTGTGGTTCAAGTACAAGATATAAACTCGGAAATTAATAATTGATTGTAAATCATCTCATCATACATCATCATCAAATTGAAAAATGTCTTTTCCAAAACAACGTCGTATTGCAGTAATGGGATTCCGTTCCGTTGGAAAGTCCTCATTGACAATACAGTTTGCTCAGAATACATTTTCTGAGGACTATCATCCAACAATTGAGAGCAGTTATACAAAACGTCATTTAATTCAAAACCAAAATTATGAAGTGACAGTAGTTGATACTTGTGGACAGGATGAATACTCAATCTTTCCTTATCGTTATTGTATGGAAATGCATGGTTATGTTCTCGTGTACTCGATTGATGATGTTCGGAGTTTTGAAGTTACTCAGATTATCTATGACAAGTTGTTGGATACCTCAGGTAATTACCATGCAAGAGTTCCTATTGTATTAGTGGGTAACAAGAAGGACTTGAATGATGAAAGAGCTGTACCAACTGCGGACGGACTCAAAGCTGCTAGAAGAATGAAAGCTGTATTTTTGGAGTCATCTGCCAAAAACAATGATGCTGTATGTGATGTTTTCAATACTATCATTGGACAAGTGGACAAATACTATGGAACCCTGGGACAACAGCAGCAAAAAAACTGCTCCGTGATGTAAAACTGACTCGTTTATATCTAATTGTTTATTATGTTTACTTATGCAAATGATACGTTTACATGATAAATATTGAATGCTATACTATAATATATTAAAATATATAGACTTATTATAGAAAGAGGAGAAGAAAAGACTACAATAATAAAATTCAAAAAAATCATTCACCAGTAAGAAACTTTAAGTAACTTAAATAATAAAATTAAATACATTTTATTATAACCAATACAATATTATGATTATAATAGTTTCATCATACAACCTGATTAATTACAATTATTATTAGTATAGTAGTACTAGTAGTAGACATTACACGAATAGATGTAGAGCTAAGTATTTTATATATTATTAGTTATAAATATATAATAATAATAATATAAAACGGACTTCTTCCTATTCAAGATTTACTACAAATGTACTATTAACTATATATAATATATTATTATAACTAATAATTAATAAAAATTCTTAGTATATTCAGTATGCATCGTATACTATGCAGATTGCAGATACGTAACAGATACGGTGTAAAGGTAGATATGTATATTATTATTATATAAAAGAACGGACAAAGTAGAACATTTCCCAGTGTTTTTAATTTATGTCGGAACTTTATATATAGTTTGACAGTTACATGTTACGTATTATATTATTATTATAAGCTCAGTCATTTAATTTATTCACTAATTAAAAGCAAACTAATAACAGAATTACATTATTTAGATTTGAAGTCTGTTTCAAATTAATTACCTTTGTTGTTGTAAGTTATAAGTAAATCATTTTTATTTTATGTTACTTAGAACATGTTATATTATGATACATTATACACTATAATAATATTATTTCTTATATTCACTGAACTATGCCTATTTTATACCAGTATAAAATATATTCTTTAGATTTTAGATAATACTTAATAGCGTTAGTCATTATAGTACTTATACATACGATATCGTATAGTTAGTTACAAGTTATTAATTATTACATATATTTGATACATGAATTACACTATATACACATGAATATTAATTATTATTATTCATAGACTTTTACTTAAATTTGCGTGAAAAAAATGTTTTCAGTCAGTTCCATATAAATTAGTATGAAAGTGACTGAAAACAGATTTTGGTATATATATATAACTTAGTACATAATATTATGGTAAAATGGAAGTGAAATGGTTATACATTTAATGTGGGATGTATATTATGGATCCAAGAAGATAACAAATGATCATTAATTGCCTGTTACCATTACACCTTACAGTAATATAGTATTATATTTTTACTCATCTATTATTATATTATAAATTTGATTATTCAACTTAAATCTGAATAGTATAATATATATATTATAGAGTGTTTTAAGGTTCCACATAATATAATAATATTGTACAAAATATTATTATTCTAACACATTACATGCCTAAATACATAAACATTGTCATAAATAATATATGTTACTTTTATATCTAAATACATAATGTATTTAGTATTATGTATTATGATATACCTTATGGCACAAAATACCTTTGTTTTTTCTCTTTTAAAGCTATATAGACAGTAAATAGAAACACGTATGTAGAAATGTATTATGATTTATGATAATAATATATATTATTATAAAAATCAATGAAAGAAAAAGTCTTTCAAAGAAATGTAATGATGAAAAAATAATGCTATCTATCTTACAGGTATCATATTATGTATACCATTTAAGTATTTAAGTACTGAACATCTCGGTAAGAAAACATCAGAAACTGAAGTTAATAAAACAAACTACGTACATTATAAACACACTTTGGAGAGTCAAAGCATTATTTAAAACAACTAGTTCTGTTTTTGTTGTAATACTATTATGTCTTTTCAATTGCATGGACCTTTTTTTGCTTTTGACATAAATATATATTGATTTTTACCATATATATAAGCAAAAAGAAGAATACAATTTTAGTTGCTCAGTATCATAAAAATATTATACTAATGGGATTCATAACTAATTCATAACATTGTTTTTGTAATTTTTTTAGCATGAAGAATTTCCTGAATTAAAATTTAGGTTTTAGAAGAATCCACTATTAAGTTTTTGACATATCTCCTCCAAATTCATAGTATATTTTTATGAGATCTATATAGTATAAATAATATAATATCTTTCTAGTCTGAAAACTGTGTAGATATAAATGATCGGGGGGCGGTTTTGCATTTTACACCTTTAAATGTAAAAAATGTACTAGTTTAGTGTTTAGTAAACAAAAAACAAAACAAATGTATGTAGTTTCAAGTTTTAGAGTTCGTGAAAGAAACCAGATCATAATAATGAAAACTAGGTAAATACCAAAGTAAGTAAACTAGAAACTTGTATTTTGTATATTTTTACCACAGTGTGTTTTTGATATTCTAGCTCGAAGTAGATACACGCATCACATGTGTTTTGAAAACATTGTTTTCATTTATTAGTGATCAATAAATTATTTAATCCGGTATTTTTCTGGAGTGATAATATCTTCATTCTTCATGATATCTAAAAACACGTAGTCAAAATGGGAGACTATACAGTTGGCAATGAGTCTTCAACATCCTTTGAAGAAAAACAAATTTTTCAAGAACAAGGTGAACCTAGAACAGATGAACAAAGTAATCAAAATATTTACTCACCAAAACTATATATGTACGATTCATTCATGTTGTGTGCATAGAAAATTATATATACTGACTATTGACTAGTATAACTGAGCATTGGTAACTGCGGATAAAAGTTGATAAAACAACTTTTCATAGCTCCTATACACAGTACTGTGTTTATTATATTTATTATTATGTATAATGTCATTTGTAATATAATATAAATAAAATATATGCTGTATGATTTCGTTTTATTTATTTTTTTTATTCCAGAAATCAAATTTTGCTTAGAGTGCCAAACAGTTTTAGCATCATCCAAATATGTTTACTGTAGTCAAAATTGTCTTCTCAAAGTTTTGCTTTCTGAAACAGTTGACAGTTGTGATGGTAGTGAAAATAATTCTCCATCAAGTATGGAAAATACCGAAGAATTAACTGATGATGGACACATTTCAAATGGATATTTGGACAACTATCATGAAACAGCTACAATACCAGCAGATACAAGCGAAATCGAAAAACCTGGACAATTATGTGGGTTCCCTCCCAAAATAGAATTTGAAACCAAAAGTAGACTGGAGGAGGTTTACGATGACATTACAATCAAATATGGTCAAAATGATATGGTCCAGCATGCTAAAACCACGAAAGAGAATTATAATCGTTGTTTTGTGTCGTCAAAAGATTTTCATAAAACTTCCAAATTTCAATCACAAATCCAAAAAAAGAAAAGAGTAAATGAATTGTTAGCAGTACGACGATCTTCCAGATCAAAAGTTACAACGAATTATTGTGAGCCTAAAAATTTTACTTTTTCATCCGAAGCTTTTGTGCCTTGTCAGAATAGGAAATCACGAAAGCGTTAGTTGATAGCATTTTTTTTCTTTTCGTTGATTGAACTACAGATTTTTAATGAATTGGTTGTACGTTTTATGAGATACCAAGTATATTTTATGTAATATGTAAGTACTACTACATAATAATCATATACATATACAAATTGCGAATTGCATATGTGTATGGATAAATAGTTATCTATATTCTATATATTATATACTTACTGAATTTTCTTCTTCAAACTTCAAATATTAATTATTTCTCAATCGTTTTGAGTTCATCAGTCTCATCAGTATTACTATGAACTACCACATACTGATGTTTGTATTACATTTAGCTAAAATACTATAAGTATAAATTTTATAATCCCTGTTAATTATATATAACTAATACTACTTATATTTTCTAATCATAATAGTTCCATCTACTACATTCTACATAATATTTTATTATTGGTTCATGACTGCAAAATTATGCAAGCACGACTACAGTAGCGTATGTTCATAACGCCGATTAACTAAAATGCATTTTATTATTAAGAGAAGGCTGTCTTTTTTTGTTGTTGTGATAGGATTAATATTATTATGATTGCTAGTTGCTGTTGTCAAAGTACAGTAGAAGTAACATGAATTTTTCTGTAAAATCTTAAACATTTTCTGAACAATACAAAAATGAATTATAGTAAGCAATGCAGAAACGAAAAGAATTAAAAAACTAAAATATTAATTGATATAATATTATAACATATATAACCATGCTTTTTATTATTTTTCTGAAAATCAACAAAAGTATAATCGGTTTCAAGTTAAGAGTAAAGTCAAATTATAATTGTATAGTGTTATAAGTTATTGTTTACGCAATGTTGTAGTAATGGTTACTATTTAAGTTACTGTTGTTTCCTATTAATGTAAAATTTAAAATCATATATTGAAATTCTAACCTCGAGTTGTAAAATTTCTAGCATATTATACGACGGCGAATATTTGTATTTTACGTGTTACATGTTATTATAATATTATGTTGTAGTATTCTAGAAGACAGATAAAATTATATAATTAATGACAGTAAATCCAAAGACACTACTACAGATCAAATAAACCCCAAAGTAAACTCTAAAAATTATTATATTATTATAATTATTATATAAATCTCTTATTTTCAAATCTATATGAAGTTATTCAAGAAAAACTGACATCCTTCCATAGTCACCATAATACATTGTAGAATTCATATGGTATGGAAAAACGTATTTTAGTCTGTACAAACTAAATGTATAAAAAAAAACATTATTATTACTTATTACTTAAAGTCTATGTATTTAAGCTACATTATCATACTTATTATTAGAAGCTAGTAGCTAGTACGTAGAAAAAAAAGGAGAAACAACTAATAGTTTATCGATTGAAGCTCAAAATACTTGAATAATACAATATAATACTGCTTATAGATCGCTCTCTTGAGTACATGGCTATAAAATATGCATGGGTATAAAATGTAATACTTTGTCGACCTTTTCCTTATTTATTATTGTTGCATTAAATTACGTAGTGAAGAATTTCTTAATCCAAAAATTCAATGGTTCCATTCCAACACCTTACCGACCATGTTTCTAAATAAAACAACAAAAATTTTACGAGTTTATACATTTCTACAGTACCACATTAATAAAACCATCAGCAGCATCAATAAAAAGACAATCATCATCATGTATTACAATAGTTTTAATAAAATTATATATGATAGAACATCAAATTTCAAAAGAAATACCAAACGGTATAAATTATTTAAATATTAGTTACCCTTCGATGTAAAGATGCTTGAGATTGATGACGAAAAAATTCAGAACATTTTCCACATGGCCATGGAAGAGTATCAGGGTGAGTTTGTTGGTGCTGTCTTAACTTTGTTAGACATCCGAATCGTTCATAACAAACTGGACACTGAAGAGGATCCGTTGTAGATGAAATCAACGAGGTTGATGGAATAGGAAGGAACATTTTTTTAGATTGAAATGTTTCAGTCATCACCAAACTCTTGCTGGAGAAATCTAGTTGTATGATTTGTTGATTTTTTCGTTGTTCTGGTTCATCATTATCAATTTTTCTGTTTTCGTTGATAACTTCTGAAACTATAGTTGACTTTCGGGTACTTGAAGTATTTTTAGTAATTTTCTTAATGCTTCGTACTTCATAAACTGCATCACTATCATTCACTCCGATTGGTACAAGACAATTTTTGTGCTTTGCTAAAGACAAACGACTTTCACGAGGAGGTAGTATGACTAATTTAACGACATTTGCTGGATTACTGTTTTGAATACCCAATTCTTCAAGACTGGGGAGAGGGTAATCTTTAAACAACCGACTATTGTATGGATATCCTCTATAAGATAGTACCTCATTCCTCTGTTTATCAATAGTACTTTTACGATTTTTAAGTTCACTTGTACCTTGTTCCACTACCTTCTTTTGTTTCTTCTTCCATGTTCCATGAGTCATTCCAAAATGAACCCAACGACCTCGTTGATTGTGAAAAACTCGATTACAATTCTCACTCCAACATTTATAACCTTTGCTAACATCATTTTCTGCTTCTTGATGGTTTTTGATATTCTAAAATAAAATAAAATAAAATTAAATTAAAGTAGTTAACAATTATTTAGTCATTTACTTTTGAATGAAAATTATTCTTTGCATAATTTATACTGAATATATTGAGCGTTTAATGTACTGAACATTATTTAATAATGTAATTCATTAATATCATTATAGTGTAAATATGAATTTTTGTAACAAAAATAATGTAAAACAAAAACCAAATCAAATTCTTAAATTAAATTTTAGTCCAATTGTAATTAATAATTTTACTATTTTTTAAATATCCAAATTCTTACAATCTTCTTTAGTTTAACAGTACAATCCTTGAGCGTGAAGCTTGATGACCCGTTAACAATATCAGGACTATATTGATCCAACTGAAAATTGTCAAGATGATTTAAAGAATCCATGTGTTTTTCATTAATTGCACCCGATGTATCCATCATTTCAGCATCGTCTTCTTCGTCTTCAGCATAATAATCATCATTGTCGTCAACATCTTCTTCTTGTTCTTCATAATAATCAACTTCCTCATCATTTTCATGTAGAAAGTTTTTCTTATTTTTATGCATTCTTGATTCATGAACTCGACGTCCTCTCTCATTATGGAATGTTTTAGTACAAAACTTGAATTGACATTGGAAAATTTTCGTAACCAGACCCTTTCATGATATAAACAAAAATTGAAATAAAACAAGAATCAAAAGTATTGAAAATACACTACTATTCATCATCATAAAAAGACAAAAATGATTTTCCAACATTCATATATATATACCTAAAACATTAATCAAAATAAATTCCGGTGTAAAATCACCATATACCATATATAACTTACAACAGGTTTGGATTCTACACGACCTTGTTTTACACGACCGGTCGAGTTTATTTTGTTATATTCATGTTTATGTTTCATTCCAAAATGAACTCTTCGTCCTGTTTCAGTATCAAATAAACGAGTACATCCCTCAGCATGACAGGGAAATTTCATCAGAACCTTCCCCATCTACAAGTATGTAGTTATTTAAAAAAAAAAAAAGTATGAATAAAACAGTAAAAAATGTGAAATCCCATAAAATCAAAACTCAACATACTAGTAAGTATGTCATTTGTCATAAAATATACAAAATAAGTAGACAGTAGTCTATATGATTAAAATTATGAAAATTAATATTTACCAAAAAGACAATTATTCTTACCTTTCTTTTATTAAGTTACAATTTTGTTTGATCCAAAGTCTCAAGTCTTGTTGAAATTCTAACGGTCACAAGTAAAAACACAAAAAAAGAAACAGGTGCATTAAATATTAAATACTGAATCAAATTAAAACGACAAAAAAAACGATATGAAATTACGTCATAACTATTAAATTTACTACAATAATGTACAATGTAGTTATGTAACAAACTATATCATGTACTTTTAATTTTTAATGATCCCAGTTAACGTTGACAGTGGCGATCTCAAATCTCAAATATAATCCAAAATTAAGAGCAGAATTCACGAGACAGGCGACAGCACGTTTCAAATATGGCTGTGTTAATGAATGTTGTATGTACATATATGTATATGTGAATGAATTCAGAATTCAAAGGGATTTCTAGCACATGTGTACAAAACTAATAAGATACTTAATGCATGTTTATGGATTTAATCGAAAATCTTAAATAATAACAATTTTTAAAGAGACTGTACACAAAATAGACTTTTGCATGGTATCAGAGGTTTTGAGTTTCGAATAAAAAAAATCTTTGATGTATTAGAATATTCAATGTTTTGCAGCGTCCAGTTTTCTTTACTTATTTTACATAAAAGTACTGAAAATATTGATAATTATAGTGATTGTAAACAAAACAATAACTTTTGTTGACGTGTATTTATATATATGTTTTTGACCATTTGACGTCACGTTTTAATTCAGTGTTTTGAATACAATTAAAATGGTTATAGAATGATCATTAGATTGATTGATAAATTGACAATGAATAAAAAGATGGTCAGTACAGTGGTTTTCTTGAGAGCGTATACATAGCTGACTTTAATTTCCATGTGGGTCAAGCTCTGGAGAATTTTCAAGGCATAAACAGTGTTTCTCACCCGCTGTCTCCATGACCATATGAATTCTTCAGACAAGTAATTAACTTGACCAAGCATTGGATATGCAACAAATTCGAAAATAACCCACAACAGGGATATTATGGGGAAAATCAAGAAGGCAGGCATGGGAATAACATTTGACAATTTTGTCATCCCATAAATCCCGAAAACGTGATGTCAGGGGATAGAACAGTAATGATAATATTCCCAGATCAAACAAATCCAAAACAAAGGCTTTGATTCAAAATCACCAAAGAATGAGTACAAATATCTCCCATTTTTTGAGTTTCTCCAGTACAATAAAATCGCAAGACCTGGATTTGAAAATAATGTTGGAAGAAATAAGGGTAATACCATCTCGGTCCCCATTTGCATCTTATCCTTTTCTCCATATCCAAAACTCGTCATAAACCTTTCTGTTTGAAAATGTTTTTATGCAATAAAATTATTAAATCCCATAAAAGCCATGTCATGTGTGATGTATCACTTACTTATGTGCAAAAAATATTATGTTTAGTGTTTAGAGTTTAGAGTGAGACAGAAAAGTTATATATGTATAGACTCGTACTTTCAACAATAGAATTGTAGTGAAAATACGAATTAATAAAAGATGCAATTTCTCTTTTCCTGAATAAAACGATGAGATGAACAACTGAGCAAAATCCAAAGGACAGGCAGTACAAAAAGTCAATTAAAGAACTGGACTGCTTTTGTAAATCACCGTACAATAAACCCCTAACTATTAACTGGCCCAAATATACAGTGTAGAAAATAAACCACAAAATATTGAAATGCCACTGAATATTTTGTCTTACAGACGTTACAATTTTTAATTGTTCAGTTTCTGAATCCCATGCGTACGGATTACTACAAAAAACACGAAAAATCTTGTAATAAAACTTGATCGTGTCACGGGTTTTCGATGTAAACATTCTGTACTTTTTTTTTCGGTATATTATACAACTAAACTTGATTCTTCATATCGTTGTATATTGTATAGCACTAAGCACCTTTACATTTTTCAGACCACTGAAAAATACGTTTGATAGAAAACTTTTGAGATTTGTGATCACGCAGTGATAAATAAAGACTCTCGTGCAGACTTTTCAATCCATTTCCAGTGGACCTGTACATGTATATACATAGTTTCTTTAGGTAAAACTTACAGGCGTCAATACTATCATACCTCATAATTATTATTAAATAAGAGTAAAAGCTCCGTTTAGACCAAATTGACTCTATCCAATGCCGCCTGATTTCGCAATAGATGGATGGCTGTATTACGGATTGACTACTGACATTTGACGTACAATATAATATCATCGATATTATGACGAAATATGATTTATCACACGAGAAATCTAGACCAAAACGAAAGCTGTGTGCGTTGTGGACTGCAAATATGCAATGTGCAATGAATATGCATTATACATGTACTGTTAATAAAAGCTATATATTAATACAAATTAGTTAGACTACATTTAGAAATACATTTTATAAACAACCGCATAATATTATATGCACTTGACACTTGACTCCCTTCTTCTTTTTTTATTGATTATTGATTTACTACAGAATTTTTACGACAACATATTAGCATAAACGGTGACAAAAACTGTCCAAGTTTCTTTGCACAGAGTCTTGGCTTCTCTTCATTCCTCAGCTGTGTAACAAAAAAGAAACGACAGTATTCGGTGACTGATTTTGATTTATTTCTATGATCAGTTGCACGTGAACCATTATAATAATAATATCCATAAAACTGGGCTGCAGAATGTGAAGAAATCATAGTCTAGAATTTGCAGAGGAATGTTCCGTGTTACACAGAATTCATTACCGCGTATTGTACTCGTTATTGACGGTGAAATATTGAAGCAGTTTTATTAATGATGAACATTTGATATGTATCAGAAGCCAGAAAGTGTGATGTGTGATAATTTGGTTACCAAAGCATTTATATCAAGAAATGTAATGATGAAGAAACATTTTAGCTCGCCTTTCCTTCGTGTTTACCAAAGAATTACTATATGAACCAAGGACCGAAAGGACGGACGCACAATGGCCTCTGTTTATTTCCTCTGACACTCATTCACATATTATTCTTTGTTCACAAAGGACTTTGGTGAAGACTAAGGTGAAAAGATGGCACACACAAGATTTTGTTCCGTTTGCTTGGGTGCCTACTAAGGTATTTAGTACGCTCGTGCGTACTGCATACAGCATTCTACATATTAAATACTAAGAGTAGGAGGCACTCAGAACTCACTGAGTACAACTCAGCCGATCTAAAAACTGTAAACGGAAAAAAGATTTCAAGATACGATATCATCATATCACGAAATTATTCAATGAAATGTTTAAAATAGTATTTATTTTTCTCACAAGTATGGTATGTTTTGAATTATTCACTTTTGAACAAAATTACCAGTCTTTCCATTCAGTGTTTTTCTTTATCACCGAAAAGCAACATGGGAAAAACTTTAAGATTCCGTGTTCCCCTTCACAAGCAGTAGATGTACACATTTGACATTTGGCATAATTATTATTTTCCTTATCCAAGCATATGACATTAACTCCCGTGCTTACAGTATACCATAAAAAGTTACTGCCCTTTTCCGTAAACCTCTTGTTCATTTTCATTATTCCCTGATCTCTGCTTACACACCACATACAGACCATTGTCAAGTTACATAGATTACATGTGTCAAGTGTCAACAGTCAATCGATGGCCAGGGAACAGCTTCAGTTATTTTACATTCATGTTATTCTCTGCGTCTCCAAACTCAAAACTCCAGTCCCAACATCATAATATTATACAACTTAGTTACTTTTATAGTGTAACATTTGTTTTTGTTTCCTTTTGTTTCAGGTTCCAAAATCTTGCCCCTTTCTTGGACATTTGAAGTAAAATATATAATAATATGTGTATATACACATTGTTCATAATATTTAAGTATGTAGAATGCAAAGTGTGGAGTGCAGAGTCATTGATTTGTCTCGTATGAAACATTTTACCCAAAATCTTTCAATTTGTGGTACAGAATGGGTTTTGACTTGGTTTAATTTTTTAAACCCTCTGAAAAACAGTATACACTGCAGTTGAGCATTGAGCAAGTCAACAAATGGATGTTCCTCGAAACAATATTACTCTTAAGCATAATAAAAATACTCAAGTTCTCCCAAATAAATCTCAAGTTTCTGTGTATTGTGTATATGCTGTAAATGTATAATATAGACAACAAAGTATCGTATTAGATCTGAAGTATATACTGGTTACCATACAAATGTATGCAGCAACTATAAAGAGTTTCACCTACTTTTACATATTTAGTATTTAGGGTTGCCAAAGCTGTATTCTCGATTCTAGATTCTAGATTTAATATGTAAGCCAGTGGCCAATAGGAAAGTCGAAGGACAAATAGAGGATATGAATGAATGAATATTTATTTGATATGGGTAGGCACCCTCTCAACTCAAATAGAGGATATAATATAAACATGAAAATTGACTGAGACTTTTATGAGTTTCTTAAAATTTCACGAGATAAAAGATACACTTGGATTTTAATTCAAAAATTTGTAAGACAAAAGCAAAAACAAAATGTACGCTGTAGAAAATGACCAAAATTTTAGAGTATTTATGTGATTCATTGCAAAAAGTCGTCGAGATCCTACCATATTATACAAGTCACAAGTCAACATTTTAACTTTAAACATACGCGTATGGAAAAATGAAATCGCGTCATCATTTGTTTGATTTGTTGATGAAAGTTGTATCTGATGCATGAAATTTTACTGTTAAAATTGATATGTACAATATGTTCATCCAATTTTCCAGTGCGTAATGACGTGCTCAAAATCATGTAATACATACTTACAAAATGCTTTCAATAATAATAATTTCATGCATCAGATACAACTTTCATCAACAGATCAAACAAATGATGACGCAATTTCATTTTTCGTCATCACTTCATTTGTTTGATCTGTTGACGAAAATTGTATCTGATGCATGAAATTATTATTAGGTATTGACAGCAAACTTGTAAATTTATAGTGTAGGATTTTGAGTTCGTCACTATTTATTAGTCATTACGCACTGGAAAATTGTTATATACTATAATCCACGCTTATCTATAAGACCTAGATTGAATATTTAGATAAACAATGGTGCGGGAAAAGGACAAAGGTCATAGGATAATACATAATATAATATCGTATTCGTTTGCTTCAGTCTTTGTTGACCGAGGGGATTTTTTTGAGATAAAGATAGAAGAACTTTAGTCTTTTTTCCAAGACAAGTATCAAGTTTCAGTACATTGTGTACAATTAACTAAGGCAATGAGTAAAATGAATGAAGGGAAAGTTGAAGATACTTCCAAACATGTTTAAGAGTGTACACTGTACAGTTCCCTTATAAATAAACTTTCTGGATTCTAGATTTTGGATATATTTTATACATCTCAACTTGGTACATATGTCTTCTGTCTGTAGGTAGTAGGTACTTAAGCATAGACTCGATCTCTTAAGAACTTTTGTGTTTTCAAGTTTAAAAGAAGCCTCGAATTCCAAGTACCAAGGGATGAATCCAGTCTTCTCAAATAATTACAAAGTTCCTTCCAGAAAAGTCGTTTATAAATACTTAATATTTCTAAACATTAATATTTCATTTGAACCTCTTTTTTCCTGGTCTTGTGTTCATGTTTCATGCGTCTTATGAGTTATGTCTTATGCATGGCATGTTAGTGACTAGTGACTAGTGACTAGTAACCATATCATTGTCATGACAACTACTATACGAGATCTGAGATGAGGATTTTTTACTAGTTCAGTTTTCAATTCAATTATAAATTGAAATAATGAAAAACTGTAATCAAAATACCTTTTTAAATGAAAAAAGTATGAAAATATAAACAAATTCACAAATTTTTGGTGTTACATTAAAACTTAAAATTAGAATTAAATAATGAAATGAAGGAAGGCCTACGTACTTGATCTAACCTTAAAATGCCAAAGAGCCTTGAGCCATGGAATTGCTTCGTGGAACTAATTCAGACTCCAAATCTCAAGCTTGAGCTATTCCATGTATTTTGTTTGTTTATTTTCAAAGTTCTTGGAAGAATACAAGAATAAGTACTAATACAAACGACAATAACCATCTCAGTCATATGAACATAATTATTACATATTATACAATATACCTACACGCACAAGACTTTGGACTGTAGATTGTAGAAAGTAGAAATCTTATGGTGAATGGGGTTTGCGGTTTTGGATTTCTGGATTCTAGATTTTGGATATATTTTATACATCTCACTTGCATATGTTTTCTGTCTGTAGGTAGTAGGTACTTAAGCATAGAGCATCTATCTCTTAAGAACTTTTGAGTTTTCAGGCTACTAAATTTAAAAGTATACAGTTTTAAGATCTGGGGAAATTTAATTTAATTTAATTTATTGCCACAAATGAAAATGTAAAGAATCAAGCATAGCTAACGTGGGTGAGTTCTGAGTTTTGAGTTTTGAGCAAACAGATAATAGAAAAGGAAAAGGAATGCAAAGAGCAGACTAAATTTACAAGTGACGAGGATGTTGAGTGTATGCTGGTGTATGATAGGTTGCTTATGTCATGTTAAAGAAAAGACGAGTAGTGAAAAATAGGGAAACAACCAATTGAGAAAACTAGACTATAGGAAAAAGTAAAAAAGTAAGAGTGTAAACGTCCACACAGTCATCAACAGTGAGAAACTCGATCTATAAAATACAGAAAAGGAGTTTGTGTAGCTTTACAGTTGCAAGTAGTTTTTAAACGACTTTGAAATGTTTCAAAATCCCTAGCAGCAGAGTTATTGTCAAACCTGGATTATGCATGGCTAATGATGCTGCTGACAATAATAAGGATGAGAATCGAGGTTTAAGGTATTTGTGCATAAAAATTACTGTCTCTGGCTCTTCTACTAGAATTGGCAAGTTGTTCCTTTCTCCCGAGGCGGATGAAAGGAGACGAAATCAGCACTCAATTCATTGCAAATTCCAAAGAGTGCAAAAATAATGACATTGGGAATTGTCACAGGCAGACGCAAAAGAAACTAGATATAAAACCCACATATCTGTAGTCAGTAGTCAGTAGTTCACGAGTCCTGAGTCACAAGTCACAAATTGGTGGATGCGGAGGAAAAGGTCCGTAGCAACATTTTTCCTTTTTCCATCTATTGTGTATTGTGTATTACCTGGAAAGGAAAACTTAAAAATGATGTTAACTTTTTCCTCCTGAAATATCTACACTTGACATTTGATATTTGGTATTTGATATTTGAGATTCGTGGAAAGTACAATAGAAAAAGCAACAAAACATCTTGAGCTTGGCCTGGTGACTTGCTTTTCCATAGTTTTTGTATTGATTTTTTTTGGTCCATTTCTCAGCATACAACCAAAAAAGAATACTTACAACCTACACACAAATAACTACGTAACACACCAGGTACTTTTTACACTACACATTGTACATACTACATATACATAAAATTCACATCACTTTCTTCATGTATTGGATATTTAGACAAAAACGGGCTCGTATACCTCAGTAAATTTATGCATAGCTGTACTTAGGTATGTCTCCCATCTACATTTTTAATATGTAAATTATAGAAATTGAGAATAGTTGATGTGTCTGATTGAATTGAGACACCCGCTAAAATCACATACGTATTATATAAATAATATGTTGTAAACCTGGTTGTGGCTACAGGCTACAGTCATTTCATATTGGATATTGGGCATTTAGCAACTTTGGTAAAAGGTAAAATAAAGAAAGTCCGGAATGACACGTGTTGAAAGTTGGATGGGGAAAGTGGTTAGGGCAATTATGATGCTTGATATCTCTTGAGAAATCTAGGTACTAGGCAGGTCATTACCTATTTATAGTCTCCTCTTGTTCAGAATACATGATTACTCATATTTCATATTTTACACACATTAGATATTCCTCCCGTTCGCCCACCCACGATTCACAAATCACAAATGCCGAGTCAATGAGGTGGGAATTTCCAGCTTCCTTTCATTTCACTGTTGGTTTTATTCCTCAGGTGTGCACTGGACAGTGTACCTTCATTCCTGGAACAAAACGATGCATAGTATTATCATACCCTTTAGAATAAGAGCGGTCAATAGTCAATAGTTAATAGGTGGAAAATGGTCACATATTATTCTTTTCCTTAGCCGAGTAAAGAGTAAATAGTAAATAGTAAACAGTAAAAAGTAGAAGTAGACTATTGACTGTTGCTTGTTGACGACTGACTGTTGACTGTTGACGGTATCATGTATTACTATTTACGGTTTACAGTTTACGAGAGAAGGAATATTTGAGTCACACAGCTACACTAAAAATTACGCATGCCAGATGACATTTGACATGAAAAGGGTTGATTTTTAGCTGTCATGAATAGTTACTTTTCTTCGTCAGCTGGGGAATTTGAGAGGCATCTTGGATACTGGAGACCGTCTTGTTGTATGCAAATATATTTTGGGCGTGCACACCTATTATATAGTCTGTAAAATGTAAAATATACAGTGTTTGCCCGTTACCATAACATCCATGAATAAGACTTTGTCATACAAGTATAAACTGCAATTATGATTCTTGATTATTCATGTTTCATTCTGAACAGGATAATTGTCCACTATTAAAAATTCAAAATTTAAACCAAGGCCAATTAACTGAATGTTGTACTTACTTAGTATTGACTTGTATGAAAATTATAAAACAAGGGACAAACAAGGAGAAAGTCTGTTTGGTTAGTGTAGTGTTTGAAAAAACCCAAACGCGGGTCTCTATAAGCTATTATCTGATATCAATTGATCTTGGGCACTTAGTTTTTTGATGCTTTTCTATTCTTGCATATTTTATTAGTTATGAGTTACGAGTTATTAGTTATTAGTAAATTACAGGGATTTTAAATTAAAACCGCTCAATGTTCAATATTGATAGATGTTTATGAAATATGGTTGAAACCGTTGTATTATTATTGCATAGGATGAGAGTAAATAGATTTCCTCCTGTTGGTTTCGTTATGATGTAACATGAATTTGTGTCTGGAGTCTGGAGTCTGGAGTTTGGAACATTTCGTAAATGAGTGTTTTCCCATGAATATCTACTTTCTACTCTACCGATGTTTATACAGTTAATAAATACTGTGCATAAATCTGCACAGTATTTATCTTCATATTTCTTCCCTTTTTTTCAAAATCCAAAATGATGTGCCTGTATTCCGTATTTACATTTTACACAATAGGTGTAGCGTCAGCCGATCTTAAGTTTTTAGAGTGGATATTACACGTATGTTTTGAGTTGGTAGTTGGCATTTGGCATTTGATATGCGCGGCATAAGAATAAATGTCTGTTTTTGTGTCTGGGTCTGGGTCTGTAGTCTGTAATCCACGTGGCGAAAAGAGACTGCTCCAAATTTTATATCGAGAGTCGATAGTTGGTAGTAAAGATTCTGCAAACAATGCTCAATTTACAATTTACAGCGTACAGTGTACAGAGTATTTACAGTTTATACATGATGCAGAAAATTTTAATTCGAATTTAATTGTACACACCGGAGCTAGTTTGTTTAAAAGCCAATTGCCAAGTGCCAAATGGATTAATGTCCATTGTCACCATCGACAGTAAAAAAAGTAAATTGTATTTATGAATGTACATATTTAAATTATATGCCAATTCTCAATACATAATACAGAATACATAATATTCCGACTGGAGCCATGAACCATTTTGAAACAATGTACAATGTACATTCGTGCTTACAATTACACGAATTTACAACACCCCTTTGAATTTAATTCATACCAAAGTTGCTGCAGATGTTTACTATAAAATTTTCACGAGTTGTTCTAGGTTCATCATAAAACTTAAGTCTCAAGTTTGAAGTTCCAAGCTGTACTCGTTTTGTGTTTTGTGTTTTGTATTTTGTATTTTATCCCGTCCTAAAATTGCATCTCTATGAAATATGTAAATATGAAGCGCGTTCTAAGTTCTAAGCTTTAATCACTAAGCAATAATCGCTAACCACAGCCCACAGCTCACAGCTCATCATCATTGCATTATTCATTACTGAACTTTTTTAACAAAAGAAATGAGCATATGGAAAATGGAAAGCAAGAGAATATGTAATTATGTTTTTTTTTTTCGTGGAAATTAAAAAATTATTGAAGCTTCCGAAAATTTTCTGAGCTGTGAGCGCGCTCCTTCGAGATAAGAGATAAGATCCAAATTATCATGCAACGTATGTTATCTATATTCTATATTATATACTTGATACTTGGTTTTTGAATGTTGGTTTGCCCTTAAACATAAACACTAAACACGCATCATAAGATAACCCACGTAATGTAGAAGTGCACCGCTTTGTCACATTCATATTCCCATTTCTCCTTCAACCTTTCCTCCTAAAGGCTGTAGGTTGTAGACACTATGCACTCAGTACGAAATACGAAAGAATACATGCGCTACACGCAGTACAAATTCTGGATTCTAGATGTAAAACAGTAGTGTGTAGTGTGTAGACGAGCTCTGCCAGTCTGTTGTCTGTGACTTGATGGGGTGGAAGTACAAAAGTTTTCCGGGTATCAAGTAGGAAGTACGACTACGTGTTTGTGTACTGCAGTCCTTTGAGTAGGCGTGTGGATTTTTCACCGCTAAACTACCAATACATATTTAATATGAACTGAATAAATAAACTCTAAACTCTGAACATTTACTGTGAACTTCAAGTGCTCAAGTGGTAAAAATTGGTTTAACTTTACGAGATTTGACGAGTCGACTCGTAACTGTGAGCTGTGAGCTGTAAACTTTAATCTTTAATACTTATGTGGAAAAACAATCAGTGCCCAGCGATCAATAAGGAATTAAAAGCAACTTTTACATTTCATTCTCTCGAGAGTCCGGACACCGGCTTTTTCAACGTAAGTAGATTTAATTTTAATTTTATACTCATTCGTGAAACTGCATACGTTTTGAAAACCTTTTTCGGATATTGAAAATACAGTAAAGGAATTTTTGGGATGAATCAAACATCAAACAAAAAATTAAAGACGTGTATATTATACTTGATTTTAATAATACTTGATAAAAAACAAGTTGCTTAAAATGGCAAGAACTTGTTTGGGATTTTGAATTTTGAATTATTTTCTTTTGCCAAAGTCAAAAGTTTAAAATAGGCTTGAAAATATAATTTGATTGACCATTTGAATTTTGAAGGGCTTTAACATTTAAAGAGCTTTTGTTGAATTTTTCTGCATGTCCTAATAATCTGTAACTATTAGTAATTGAATGAGCAAGATCTCTCTCTCTCTCTTTCTCTCTCTGTCTCTTTATCGTGCTCGTGTCTTGAGTATTTCTTTTGGAGAAGAAGAAGAAGTACTGAAACTAAAAACAAAACTATTTTGTATTAAGAGTTTTGCTCCTATTTATTAAAAAAGGACATAGTGATAAGACTTTATTTTTTAGGCTGTAGACATGATAAAATAGTTTTGTCTGTTTCTATCATATTTAATCTATAGTTCCCAACATTCCATCCACATATTTTCTACTGACACACAAACTGCGTCACTTTTATTTTTTATTGTTTACTCGGACATGTTTTCAAGTGCTCTTGTCCTTTTCTTCTATAGTTTCTAGTTTCTTGTTTCTAGTCCATGATTTGAAATTTGAAATTTGAAACTTGGTTTGTTTACAGGACAGAAAGTAGAGGATGGCATGTGCCACTTCAACTCATCCTTATAGTGACCGTCTATTGGAAGAGATAATAGCTGAGAATAGAAACAGAAACAGAAACGGACCGGATAATCGTTGTGCTGATGACATGGAAACATCCGTGAATCTTTCACAGGTCTCTTCAGACCATAGAGAGAACCAGAACGAGAACCAGAACCAGAAGACGTTGAACTCAGACAGCGGTGTCTCCATATCAGAAGCAAAGAAACTGGAGGAGTTGGACGTATCCTTGGAGGAACTGCTACAAGAATTTAGAGGTGAAGGGAAGGAGGATGAACTTGTGTTCCAGTGTGAAATTTGTCAAGAGTTTTTGACATTTCCTCAACTTTCAACTCATTCAAGTAAACATAAAAATTCAGCATCTAGTTTAGAAAAAAAGGGACCAGAACCGGAACCAGAATCAGAATCTTCACCCAGTCCAGACCCACAACAAATATCCCGTTCCAGATCAATCCAAAGCCCGAACTCAAATTCAAATTCAACTCCAACTTCCGTCATCACTAGTACAAGTACTGGAAATGTCACTGGCACTGGGGGGACACTGACGATGGAATCGGGGCTTGAAATAAGAGCAACATCAATATCAACATCAACAATTAGTGACCGGCCAACATCTGTCGATTCCAATGATTCAGGAGTGAGTCTTAATTCCTCTGTGCTAAACAGTCCACATTCACAATCACATTCTGGTCAATATCATCATCATCATCATTATTTTCCTTCCATGTCCAAAACAACGACAGTGTCAAACTCAAAGTGTGATTTACCTGTTTTAGATCAGAAACAATCAAATGAACAATTCCAATTCCAATATCAAAATCAAAATCAAAATCAACATCACTCACAAATTCAAGCTCAGTCCTGTGGGAAAAAGTCAAATAATTGTAATTCTGAATCCTCTAAATTCAATTCTCATCTTCATTTTCAGAAGAAGCCTAATTCAACTGGTGGATTTTTAACGAGCTACAACTACTGTAATCATCCGTATTCTCAAATTGAACCACCTCTTCCTAATTTTTCATTTACAAGTCGTTCCTCTCCAGTTCCAGTTCCAGTTCCAGTTGCCGCTTCGCCTCAACCTCAAGCCCACCGCAGTCACAGTCAAAATGGTAATTTGTCATATATTGAAGATAAACGTACTACACAAAATGCTCACCACAGTGGCCATAGTAACTACATGAGTCACTATGGTAACGCTAGAAACAAAGATATCCCACTACTCAATCACAATTACTTGAATTTTCAGCACCCTCCAAATCAAAAGCTCCAACCACAAAATCTCAAAATCCAAACACTTGATAGAGCACACACTCAAGTCCAAGATGCTCGTGACCCACATCATCCGCGTTATCATCCGTACCATCGGTACAATACTCGTTCAAGTAGGTGCGAAACTCAAACTCAAAATCATTATCCTTCTTCTTCTTCTTCTTCTTCTACTTCTTCTTTGTCTTCTTCTCCTCACAATTCACAATCTCATCCTCCTCCTCCTCTTCAACATCAAAATCAACAACAACGTCCAAATAATCCCACGTATCCGTGGTGGAGTCATGGCAACTACGGCCCACTCAATCCCTGTACTTATGTTCAAAATCCAAACCCCGCAAAATCCGTCCCACGCTTCATGTTCAACAACATTGAGTGTTATGCTCAAAATGTGCTGTCCATGCATAAGGCGCACAAGATAGAGCAAGCGAGACTTAAGGACGAGTATGAAAAGCAGCTGAGGAGGAGACAAGAGCAGAAAGAGAATGAGAAGCGGAAACTGGAGGAGAGTGTCCACTTGTGGGATGCATTGCAAAAAATATCCGCCACTATGTGTAAAACAAAAAATGACCTAGAAAAATCAGCTAGTTCAACTAATAATAATTCTCATCCTCGTTCTCGCTCTCCTCAAACTCCAATTCCAAATCTAATTCCAATTCGAGCTCCAACTCCAAGTCCAATGATTTATGCACCTGTAGACAAACAAACTGACATTCATCGTCCATCATCATCATCATCATCAGAATCATCTTCCTCTTGTTCTTCACCAGCAGTGACTATAAATCCAATAGTTACACTGGAATTGAAGAAAAATCCAAGGGAATCATCGTCAAAATCAAAATCACAAACACCATCAACAGTGACCATAAATCCAATAGTCACACTAGAGCTCAAGAACGTTCCAGGAGAATCATCATCCTCATCATCATCACCAGCTGGAGTCGGCGTTCGATTCCAATGCAACTATTGTCCAAATTACTTCAACAAAGGTATGGAAGTGATAGAACATGAGTTGGGATTCCACAAGGTTTCCAAACTATGGAAATTTTGTCACCAGTGTGGTAAGAGATACAAAAGTGTCAATGGACTGCACGCGCACATTGAAAAATGCCATGCACGACCTAATCCAAATATTGAAGGATGAATAATTACTACAAATTACAAATTGCAAACATGATATTTGATACGTGATATTTTGATTCCTCATGCCTACAGCAAAAAACGATCATTTGGTCAAAACTCAGCGGAAATCCATATCCAAATCCAAACCGTGTTACTTACACAAGTAACATTCACCCTGTCCGTTATCCGTCTCAGATATTACAATATTATCTGTCTATTTAATTGTCACAAGTTTTTAATTTTCAACTACTACTTGACTTGGTAATAATAATAATTTCTCTCTGCTCTCTACATTAAAGTATGAAATACGATACGATAGTAGTAGTAGTACTCTGAGTAATGAGAATGTTATGTTCATCTATAGATTTTAGAATTTATGGATTAAAGATCCTTGTTTGTGTTTGTTTATTTAGAGGTAATTTCTAAGTACTTAGAATTCTGTCCCTCTCACATTCAACATTAATCTCGAATCCCATTTTAAAAGCTTGTGTACGGTGTATGAGTGTATGATGTATAATATCCGCCTAGAAAAGGAGAGTGAGGGGGATGAAACAAAAAGGAGACAAGTACTCTTGACTCTTGAGTCTTCGTCTCATATTATGAAGTGTGCCATTAAAACAAAACAAAGCTCATGTGTTTCTGTTCCTGGTCTCTGTTCATGTATAATGTGTGTACAAAAATGCGAAAATATAACCATTTCTTGAAGCAAAGAAACGCAACAGAGGTACCTAAACTATCATTATAATTGTGGATTGTAACGTGTAAATAACGTGTACGTCCTTTTTTGCGAGTTGTCAATAATGAATAATGATGATGCAAAAGTGTCATGATAATTTATTTTTTCTCATTTCTCGCAACTCGTAAGTTTACCAGAGTACAGAGCTTTAAAATTCTACATTCTACTGAGATAATAATTTTGTACATGATATTAAAATATATATAATAAAAATAAGGATGATTCAACTGGGGTGTCTTGATTATAGATTTGTGACGGAATAACCATCATTCATCAATCATCAATATCAATGTCCAGCGATCCGTATTGTAATAGTTTTTTCATTTCTCTATTCTCTCTATCTGTATTCCGTGTTCTTTATAATTAAGATGATTATTTTTATTCACGTATAATCCTACTTGTTCCTATAATCAATTATTCTACATTCTAGCTCATATTGAGTGTTGAGTGTACATACAAGTGTTCTATAATATATTATATTATTATATAAGAGATGAGCTTGATATATCGATATTTAACATTTATACAAATGTTGTTTGTTGTGTTGACGACTTTGCAAACGGGGAAATCGGGATAAAAAATATGTTGTTGTCAAGGAATTTACTTAGCTTTACTTAGCATTTACTGATAAATCAGTCTTGGGTATGTAAGAAAAAACCCCTGTTTTCGATTTTTCGCTTTTGCAAAGCCGTCAACGTATTGGATTAAATAATGTATTTAATATGGAATAAAGTCTTAAGAATTATTTAATATTAAATGAAACAGTCAACCACCCATTACCAGTTACAACACTGCCAAATGAGCATAAACTTTATTCTTAAAAGTTGCATAGTCCATATTTTGTGAACAAAGTCCACAGTCTACAGTCCAATTTCAATAATAACCCGGGCTGTGGAAAACCGTCAACTAGCATTTTCCTTTTCATTTTGATTTCGATGATTTATTCATAAATCGTAAATAATACACAAATATTTCAGTACATTTTGCAGTATAACCAGTAGATACAAAACTTTTGTGCATGGTGTGTATAATGAAGAGTGAACACAGTACATGTCGTTTTCATTTTCAGTTTCAGTTTTTACCCTCGCGCTACATTAATGAAATATTAAATAGTTAAGTTGGTACAGAACACAACAATTCCATTGAAAATTGCCCTAAACCGGGAAATTTCACATAGTATCTAAAATGATTTTTGTATGGCTTGTTTAGTTTCTTTATTACACTCAATACTCATATTTATTAGGGAGCGAGCGAAGCGAGCTCCTCTTATTCTATCATGTTGTCTGTCCGTCTGTCCGTCCGTCCGTCCGTCTGTCTGTTCTTTTCACGGTTCCAGCCAAACGGATTGACCAAATCACATGCGGTTTTTTTATGGACATTGTCATTATAAGCGTCAGTGTTGTATGTATTTTTGGTTTTTCTACAACTCCCGGAACCCCCAGAAAACCGGGTTTTAGTCGGGTTTTTATGCCCAAAATCCACATAAAACGAAATAAAACTAGTATATTGCAGGATATGACGTAATTGGTGACGGAGAATCCGAATATGAGGTTTGTTTTTCATAATAATGATCCCTTGACTCGCAATCCGGGCATAATTCGGGTTTTTCGGTTTTTTCATGCATAAGTTTTTTCCACAAATTATAACATTTTCAGAAGTCAGTTACTTCGATATAATATTATAATCTCTAGTTTCTTGTAGCTCGCTCCCTCTTTAGGTACTCCTGTACCCATTAATTTATTTTAAATTAACAGCAACACTCCAAACTCCAAACTAGAACCAGAAACCAGGTAAAATGCTCACAGTTATTTTTAGTTTTATGCACAAGAGATAAAACTTTTGAAACACTGTTTTGCTACACGTTTCTTCCATGTTCATTGTTCATAATGTACTGATAGGTAATATAAAAATGTTCTAGCATCAATATGCAAACATGGATAATCGAAGGGGGAAAGAAAAAAGAAAGCAGGAAAAAAAGTCATAAATGCCATATAAAATCTATCACATGTGTAATGTATAATGTGTAATTGTGAAAGAAGTAGTGAAGCCGTAAACATGCATATTAAATTGCTGCTCACTTCTGTCTTGTGCCTTGTGCCTTGTGTATTTTTATTTACTATTTACCTTGAAGTTTAAAGGTACAAAAACAGAGTCCAGGAAGCAGAAAGTAGAAAGCCGAAAGCCGAAAGCCGTAGGTGTAATGTATAATATAAAGATGCACAATGCATAAAATACAGCAGAAGTACAGTACTGTTGGTTCATCATAGTAAAAAGTTGGATTGATACTTGATACATTATCTAGCTAAATATTAGCATGCCAATTTATTATTCTTATAGCTATTAGCATCCCTTTTATGGTTCTTCTCATTTCTAATTTCTAATTTCTAGTCACACTAAAAAACGGCCAGTTTTATTTCCAATTTCAGTTTGTCAGCTGTCGGGTTGTAACATTTAAAAATTCCCAATTATAATTTTGTTGACTTGTTCATTGTCCGTTGTAATACTATTTTCGCTTCTTCCTTTCATCTTTCATCTTTTACCTTTATACATAAAAGCATTTTCATTTTTAATCTATCACTGCTTGTCCATAGTCCACAGTCCATAGTTTATAGTCTACACTAGAGATAGTAACTTTGATTTTGTTGTCCTCGTTACCAACAAGGTTTTCAGTTTACTAGAAAATACGAG
>JAQGBH010001835.1:0-28736 GCA_034698265.1 Sminthurinus aureus
GCCGTTTGGGCTCCAAGGATGCCCCTACGATTTTCTTTGTGAACTCAAAAGGAAAATATATCTTCCTTCCCTTAATGAAGATTTGTGCTCTGTATTCTGTACTCTGTATAATGTATAATACATGTTGCTGCTGTGTTGTGTTATTTTTGGAAACTGAAAATATGAAAGACAAAGTAAATGGTTTGGCATTTGACATTTGACAAGGTGGAAAACTTGTAGGAAAAATATAACAATTTTGTAACTTTTCAACGCCGTTTGATTTTTTTAGTGTTTTTTAATCCCAACTTCAGTATCAGAACCAGTAAATATATATCTTCTGGTTACTATTGATTTACCAAATGTATCGATGAGAAAAATTGATAACTTCTCCGTTCATTTTCATCTTGTCTCTGTCAATTTTTTCATCAAGAAATATCAGCGACTCCAGATTCAACAAGTATGATTATTTTGGTTTTATCAATGTGTCTTTAGTCTTTATTACTCATTTAAATGGACTCGATCGAAACTCGAGTTTCCCAGTTACCTCCATATTCAATATTCAAGTTACTTAAGGTTTGCTTTTAGCATTTAGTTGGCTGGTTTGGTTGTTTGGTTGCCATTACACCTTGCACATTGCATTCACCACTCACCACTCACCTTTGATCATTGATCATTAATATTCATAATTCTTGCATACTTGCATTTAAACCACCATCGTCATTCCTTTTTTTATTCAACTGCATCCTGATATTTATTATCGTACTACTCATTCCTCATTTTTCATTCCTGATCTAGAATCCAGAATCCAGAATCCAGGTAGTCATAATTAAAATAGCAATGCAAGTAACATGACACATCAAGCTCACAGATTCAAGATTCAAAAACTCAATGCGTATAAAATATCCCAAATCTCAAAACCCATATCCATTCAACATCAAAGTGTCTGCAAGTCTGAAATCTGAAGTCTGAGCTGTTACTGAAAGCTTACCTACAAATAATAAAATATAAAAGAAACAAGCTCAGCTTTAAGGCAAAGTCAAGTCAAGCAGACTAAAATAATATCAAATATGTAACATGTGCAGCACAAATAGGACTAACACCATCAACACTGAACACCCAAAGGAATTTTTTCCTCTTTAAATCATCTGAAGTCTACATTCTATGAACTTTCATTTGACACTAGACACTACCGTGCACTCAAGACGTGTATTTTTGTATTTTAATCCAACAATAGACAACAAACAACAGACAGAGCTGCACTTAAAACTTAAAAAAATAAGACATGAGACGTTTGATCTTCAATCTTCAAAACATCATCATCATTTTAAATGACTCAAAAACAGATAAAAATATTCATTAGCCTTCTTTTTAGAATCAAGAAAAAGGAAAGGATAAAATTCCGTCCTTTTCTTGAGACTTGAGACTAAAACATGACTTTTTAAAAAAGTTGTTCATCATCATCATCATCCTCATCGCTCGTCTCATGTCTCATGTCATCAACTCTGTTTTCTCACTCTAAATCTTGTCACAATCCTTTCCAGTACCCAGAATCTAGTTCACACCACATTATATATTATCTTATGGATACTACAAACTGTACAGTGTATACTACATACATATTATATAGGCTCAAGGCTCAAGGCTTCTCAGTTGTAAATAAAAAATGGGCAACTCTTTTTCTCTCAAACTTGATGTTTTAAGCCCAGTCCAAGTCCACGTTCAATTCCAGCTCTAGATTCTAGATTCTAGATTGTACAGTCTCCAGTCCAGTCAAGTTAAAAGAAAAGGACAAGCTCATAAGCAGTAAGCACACTGCATACTGCACGCAGCCTTATGCAACAAGCATATGTATTATGTATTATGCATGTCCGATATATGGATTCATTCACATGGCATATGGCATTACTACACTACTACACTTTACACTTTACGAATACAGCAGACATGAGACAAGTTGTATACATATGTTAATTTTCAAGTTGAGGGAGAAATAACCGAAAAGAATAGGAAGGGAAAAAAGAGGAAAAAAAACGAAGCAAAGCAACCCAAATAACACCATGAACACCCATTTGAAGAAAGGCATGCTGTTTCCATATGCACTTACTACTTACTAGAGAGTGTATCATCATCATTAGTATTATTATCATTCTCAATCCTCACCGTCACCATCAACATCACCGTCCTATATCCTATATGTAATATGTAGTGCGTATGGTACAGGTAAAACCAGGTACTTTATTTAAGCCAGTTTGGATTCTCCATTCTACATTCTAGATTCTAGATTCTAGTGCATATTTTTCATTGTATGAACGTACATACCTTTGATATACAGTATAAAAAGTAGAGTCTGACCACTGGTATAAGATTCACATACACACACACACATTCTATTAACTATCTACCTGGACACCAAACACCAAACACCAAACCAAACCAGCTAAATCCATCCATGTGCAATGTGCAAGTGTCTGTATTCTGTATTCTGTATTCCGTACACCGAGAAAAAAGTGAACTAGCTTAAAAACGTTGGAGTTTGGAGCTTGGAGTTACGGCATCATATATATCTATGTATCAATGAGCTATAAGCTATAAGCTGTAAGGATGAGTCCCATATAAGCACATTGGACATGATAGATATCTAAATTGTACATATTACATATTGGATATGCGTAGACGTACTTATTACGTATAAAGACACACTACACACTACACACGCACTGATACAAGATATAAGATATAAGACAGACACATGTACATCAAATGACTATTCAGTCAAAGCCAAAGCCAAAGCCAAAGCCACAGCTAGAGCCAGAGTCAGAGTCAAAGCAAAGGGACTTGCATTTGGAGGAGAAGAGCTACAGGTAGTTTCAGCTTGGAGTTTGGAGTTTGGAGAATGAAGAATGGAGAAGACAAAAGGTACAAGTTGGAAACTCGACTACGACTACGAATTCAAACTTGATGGCAGTACTCATCGTCAGTACATATAATTATAGAGGTCTGCTCAAGGTATTTTTCTTGCTCTTCTTTCTTTCCTTCTTTCCTTCTTGGTTTGGTTTCTTGGTTTGGCTTGGGCAGGCCTTGTTGGGGGAGACATTGCTCCGAGCTCTTCAATTCTCAACTATCTATCTCTCTCTCCACATTCTACAGTCTTGAGTCTAGAGTCTACAGTCTACCTTCAAGAGAATCGAGAATCGAGAAGCTCTAAACTCCAAACTCCAAACTGACTATTGTAAATGTATACTGTGGATTTGATATGATGGGTACTTTTACCTTTTACACTTTACACAGCATAAGCTCATGTATGTAAAATACAAATGTAAAATGTAGAGAGAGAACAAGAAACGTGGAAAATGAGCAAGACGATTAGGAATGAAGAATGAAGAATGAGCAAGAAATGCATGTAGAATGTAGAGAGACAGTCCAAGTGTACAATCAGACAAATGCACACACATACCGCTACACTCTCCGTCCACGTCCATTTCAGCATTGAGAAAAGTGTGCCTATTTTTTAATCATCCGTTCACTCTTTTTGTCAATATAAATAAATAAATATTTAATATTTGATTAGCTAAGTGTAATTATTAAGTGGATATATTAAACATTAAATATTGAATTAAAGGACAGTGGATACATTAGACAGTAGATAGTAGTGTATAGTGTATACCTGTATACGGAATACGAATACGGAGTGTTGCGTTTGATAGTGTTTAAGAAAAAGTGGTGATTGTTGGATAATATAGTGGATTTTTAACGTAAAATTTCAACGCCGGTTAAACTGTTTACCCATTTGGAAGACTAAAATCATGCCAAAGTTGAAATTCTGAAGGGCTAATTTCTGACACTGACAATTCGTGTAAGCACAGACAAGAAAATCGGCTGTAGTTTTGACAGTCAACAGTTTATTCAGTTTGCGGACACTGATATCCAATCAAAAATCAAAACAAAAACAAAAAAATCAACAGATACTTTGGAATTTAGATCATTTTCTTGTTGTTTTTTACCCTGTGTTTTGTGTTTTGCACACACCTGAAGAAGTCTGCCTGAAAATTTTAATGTTGAATATTTGAAATGTGTGCCGTGTGCCTTGTGGATAAGATATGAAACATAAAACTGCAAGTGAAAAATTACCATGCAGAAATATTAATTATTATCATGATTCTACTTTCTGCTCGTACATAGTACATATGTGGATTGTGTATTATATGAAGAGGCCAGTGTGTGGAGAGGCCACAACAAATAGTTGAATGTGGAAGAAAAATGTGTGAAAAAGGTTGGGAAAATTTCCAAATGAACATTTCCTCTCTGCCTCTTTCTACATAGATATATCTGTATTTAACGTACATGAGTTTACAAAATCAGAGTCGTCAACAAGTTTGTATGTAGATTTTATATTTTATACAGTTCAGTGTACAGTGTTCAGTGTATGAATATGAATATAAATAATAAATATGTACACCCAGTTCGAGTTGCAAGTGGAGAGGCCGAGTGAACAGTAGCCGGAGACAACTTTTTTTACTAATAATAACAAAGTTTTATTGTGTTTCTTGTTGATACTCCTGCACGCAGTAGTAAATCTCAACGCTTTTTTCTCTAATCTGTTCTCTGTTGTGCCATTGAATCTGCATCTGAATCTGATTCCAAATCCAAGCAACGTGACTTCTTCTCCTTCGTCTTTTATTATCACATGTATTATGCAGTTATTTATTATCGTGGATTGTGGACAGTGGACAGTGGACAATGAGCAATGTGCAAAGAGCAGTGAACAGTGAGCAACCTGTGCCAGTGTTGAAAGTGTGAATTCTCAGGTTTTATCCCACATCCAACATCAATAGCAACACGATACAAACCAAGGAATAAATAAGACAAGAATCTTTCAACATTCAATTTTCAACATTCAATCTATCGTGCCTCCAATTTCACACAAATGATTTATAATTTCCCATGTATTCCTCCTCTTCATTATTCCTCCTGTGAAAATTCCACAGCAAAATGACAGAGACAGAAGCAACGGCAAAAGTAGAATAATTTTGCAAATGATACAAATTAAAATATATCTTGATCCATCACAATCACCAGCACAATTACAATGAATAGTGCCGACTCTCGTTATCACCATTTTTACCGTCTCACTGGCGCTTCCACCGTCGCTCCTTTGTTTTACAGTCTGAGTCTAAACGCTCAACTGGCTGGATTAACAACGTTTTGTTTTTAAAATGGCATAATCAACAATCAACCATCAAGAATCCAGAATCAACCTCAAAATCCTTCACAATGGATCACGGATAAAAATATTATGAATTATGAATTGTGATGGAGACTTTGAACTTCCAGACTCCAGATTCCAGATTCTAGACATTAAAAATACATTGAACATTGAATGACTAGAAAGTAGAAACTGGAAAATATGAAAAACATTTTAATTATTTGTGAAGTAAGTTTACATTTTCATTTGTATTTTAATTTCATGTTCATTCTGAATATAAAGGAAAAGAAAGGAAAAAGGTTGATTTGAAACTAGAAACTAGATGTAGATTGTGGAAGCGAGTCTCATTCTCAATCTGAGTCTCAGCGAGCCATCAGTGGAAAAGAGAAGAGAGGAGAAGAGAGAAATTAATTGTCCAAGTTGTTGTGTTTTTTTTCTTCACGCAAAAATTCTTATTGTTCAAAGGAATGTGGCTGCTTCTTTTTACTCTTTAGACTTTTGACTCAGAGTCTTGAGTCTTGACTATTGAGTTTTGAGTCTCGAGTCTAGAGTCTCGAGTCTTGAGTGAAGAAGAAGGTGCAACAATGTAACATGTAATACCGACTTGAACAACAACATCAACATCAACACAACTTGTACAACTACATAATACTTGCACTATTATTTCATGTATACCATAGTTTTTTACTATACTCTTGTCTTCTATTGTATTATGTATTGTGTACATGTTGCTCCGAGTGGAATATCTATATCTATATCTATAGAAAAATAATATATGGACGATAGACGACCATCTGCATTCTCTATTCTCTATAAAATATACTCTTTCTTCTTCGTCTTCAATGAAGCAAAAAGCAAGAGCAGGGAGGCAGAGGAAAGGCAAAGGCAGAGGCAAGTCTCATCAGAGTATTTCTTATACCTGCTCGTCGGTGTACAGTGAAGAGTGTAGACTGTAGACTGTAGATGATACATAATGGTGATGTGATGTTACTAGTTGCTAGTGTCTTATCTTGTGTTATGCTGTCTTGTCTCGTCTTGTGTTGTCTTGTGTTCTCTTGTATTCTCTTGTGGATGTTGCGTGATGAAAAAAATCTCATGTGAATTATATAATCATACATAATAATACATAATCCAGCTGAAGAGAGCAAGAGAGAGAGAGAAGATGGCTAGTGCTTCTTTTTGCACGTATATAATAATACCGTATAGAGTATAGAGTAAACTGCATATTCATTTATGTATGTAGTGATACAGTTGAAGTTCAAGTTGAATTTGAATTTGAATCCAAGTCAAGTTCTTTGGCCGCTCATTTCATACATACACAATACACAAAACAGAAACAGATTGATGGTTTACATTCTACATAATATTATAGTGAATGTGTATGTACCTATGATCGTTTTCATCATTGGATTGGATTGGATTCGATTGCATTAGAATGGAATTCTTGAGTCTCGAGTCTTGAGTCTTGAGTCTTGAGCCATGTACGAAGTCTTATGTTCCTTTTTCTCTGCGTATTCCTATTACCATTAGTTTGTTAGCAAGTCCAGATGATGATGATGATGATCAGCAGCATTAGCTCCAACTCATTTCAGTTCAGCTCATCTCAGCTCATCGTCCAACTTCCAACTTCCAACGTCCAGCTATCGCAGTTAGTTTCTTCTTCTCGTCCTTTTTAACTAGCTTCATTTGTCTTGAATCTTGACTGTATAAAGTCTAGAGTCTAGAATCTAGAGAAATGAGAGAATCGAGACTCGAGACTCGAGTTGAGTAGGTATCTGTAGTAATTGTGCAGTAAAGAGTAACACGACGAGAGAGAGAGAGGTAGATGGAAAAATGAATATTATGGAATGAGATGGAGGTGAGTGAGCAAGTGAGTGAGGAGCAACTATGGCTTTTTACTCTGTTCTGTAGTTTATTATGTCCAATGTACATGTTAGTTCTGATGAACAGAAAACAGAAGTATGAAATTTAAAGCATAGATAGATGTATCAGTAAAAATGTAGGTAGTTGCTGGTATTAGGTAGTTGGTAGAGATTCGATGGACAGGTATGCAGTATGCAGTCAAATTTCAAATTACGAGACGATGTCTTATGTATGTGCATCATGTACAGTAGAATGCAGTCTGTAGAAAATAGAGGAGATAATGGATGATACACTCTTAATTTTCAGTGTGGAGCACGAAAAGCAAGGAAATGATGCACGATTTTTACTCAAATTTTTCAACTTTTTCAACGTTTTCTGATTTTTTTATCAAGTTACATCAAGTATCAACTCGAGGAATTTTATAATGCAGGAGTTGAAAAAAAGTAAAAAGTAAAAAAGTGTTGGTAGGAAAACCAAGTACTGTGGAATATTATACAGTTTTAATGTATTATATAATATATGAATAATATTTCACCATGTGTAATGTGTACAAAATATACAACACAGCACATTCAGTTACAAATTACAAATGTGGAGAAAATTTTGATCATTGTCCAATGTTAATGCTGAGAAAAATAGCTTTAAGTACACTACAACACCATGAAGAAGTCTGCAACGTCTGCGGGAATTGTCAACGAGGATTTTTTCAATCGGCGTCAATGTGTTTCAAATTATTATATTTTTATTTACAAGTTTTACACATGACATTTTGATTTTTCTTTTGAATTTTAAATTAACTTGTCTAGAGTCTAGAATCTAGTATAAGAAAGAATGTAAGCGTTATGATCATCATTATCAAATGGAAAGCATGGAATTTGGAGAAGAGATCGCTCCAGTTTTGCATAAATTTACGAGTTGTATTAAAAATCACAGGTGAATGAACAAGTTAGGTTTTATTTTCAATGACCTATACAGATGTTTTTTAATTTTTACAGAACCATGGAATTTCTCCAGGATGATACCAAAAAGAATACCGAACAATTTGAACCTTAGTTATTTGGAGAGTGGATAACTAATTCTTCTCCTTGATCAGCTTAAAATTTCAATTTCAAAGTTTGCAAAATATGATACAAGAACGCAAATGTGTATTCAAGATTCAAGGTTCAAAATTAAAAATGCAACGGAATAATCCGTTTTAAATACTAATTACTAAAAAGTGCAGTTTTTACTGAAACATGTGCCCAGAGAACAATCTCTACGGCCTTTTAATTCATAATTTACAGTAAAGGAATAGTGAAAAGTGAAAATAAATCACCAAAACAAATCAAATCAAATAAAAAAAGGAATCAAAATGTCAACAAATATTTCATCAGAGGTAAGCAAATTTTCCGTCATCTAATATTTAATATTTTCATAGTTTTGTTTGTTGTTTCATTCCATCTATTACGAATTACCAGTAACAGTTAAAGTGCCATTTCAGTGAAGTGTCCAGCATACAAAAATTTGACATTTCATACTCACATATTTACTGGCCGTGCATCCCTTGTAAATTAAAAATTGCTGAACACCAGATCTTGGATATTAAACATGTTAATTGTGTAAAAAATAACAAGTTATTGGAATTGAAAACCACATTATTTTTTCAGTAGAAAATTTCAAACTTGAACGCCGTTTGAAAAAAGTATGCTCATTTTTGGCCTCCTCGTGATGAAGATCGCCATTTTTCGCCTCCTCCTAATGGTCGAGTTTCAAAATTGTCGGCTATCGGTAAATTGAAATCAATGAATAATAAACACACAAATCTAGAATCTAGACTCTCTGCTGCCTGCTATATTATTTATCTAGTATCCATTACCCATCATTTTAGAAAAACAGTGTATAGTACTTGTTTTCTTCCTAAACTTAATATCACTTTAAAAATACAAACAGTTTTGTATTTTTCAGATTGCATAGAAAATTCAGAGTATGCACAATAAACAATATATTATACAATGTTCTAGCTTCTGTGCAGGTGAGAAGTGAGAAGTCACGGCTGCATTAGTAAAAACTCGATCATTTTTCCTTTTTCTTGTTCCTGGTAAATATTATGTATTAAATTGGTCCACTCTCCAAACTCCAAACTTCAGTCGTCACTCACACTGATACCTCACACATGGCTAATAGTTACCTAATACTATATACCATTACCTTTCCAACTCTGATCCAACATGAGCCATCAGCCATCGGTCTCAAGTCTCGAGTCTCAAGCTTAAAACTTAAAACACATGCATTTAAATCCAGCACAACAATTGTACCTACCATTTGAATTTCGAATATGGAATATTGAATATAAGTCCAACTCACAAGTCAGTCCAGTCCAATTTCCAATGTCGGCCACGGTCTCCACAATCCACAAGAGTATCATGATCATATTATCATGGTCCATGAAAATGTCTACACTCTCGACTCTACATAGACTATAACACATATAAAACATTATGCAGTAGTAGTAGGTATATGATTCTAATATTATGTACATTGTACATGAGCTGAGTCGGAGTAGGTAGGAATTTTATTGGAGACCTGCCGCCCTGCTGGATGCTTGTACCATTCTTGTTCCTCGTCCAGAGTTCATAGTTCGTAATGTCCGTAATATGCATATGCATTGTATATTTTGTATAGTTTTATAAAACTGTACTGCATTTTCTTCCACATACAGAATACAGACTACAGATAGTGGATAGTGATCGTACATGTGTAAAGTGGATGCAAAGGTTGGAGATTCAAGATGCAAGACATTTTCATTGTCTGCATTGTCATCACTCTAATGATCCACATTGCTTTGTCTTCACTCTCTACTCTCCACTCGTCATTCTATCCTTTGGTTTTTGGTTGTTATTTGGTATATGGATCCGATATAAATTTACATACCAACATGTGCAATGTGCATCCATCCATATGTACAAAAATACAAGTACAAAAACCACCTTTCAGAGCTTTCAGCACCTTGGTATTTGGTATCACATCATATCGTATAACATGGATATTTATTATTTATTATCACTATCTGTCATCTGTACTTTACCCACAGCCACACATTCACAATCACAGCACAGTTAAATTGTCTCATATCATGTTGTAAACAGAACAACGTGTTTCTCAATTTGTTCAACTTGAGACTTTTAACACCTCAACTACGGACTGTACAAAGGTTCATAATTCATAACAATGAAATGATATTTATTTATGGAAGGAAATATTCCTATTTTCCACCGTTATCCAAGTTCCAGGGATAAAAACTTGAAATTGAACGAGAATTCTGAGTAATTGTAAACGCGTTTTGCATCAAAATGCTTTCTTTCTGTCTAGTTGTGAGAAAAAGAAATGAAAAAATATTAAGCGGCGTTCAAGTCCAACATTAAAATTCTAATTCTAATCCAAAAAAAGTACAAAATTACACTTTGTACAAAGTGTTTGGTGTTTTGTTTTGGATTTTGGATTGTACTTGTAATTGTAATTATGTGTATGTGTGACATTTAATGGTGATGTTAATGTACAAATTGAACTTGAACTGCGCCCATTGATATTTTAATAATTTAGAATGTAGAAAGCAGATAACAAAATGTAGGCAATTTCAAGGGTTAAATTTTCTTTTATGTTGTGTTGTGTAAATGTTGTGGATATTTATATTTTGTATTTTGTGTGGGATGCATAATTAAGTTAAAAATAGTTTAAAAAGTTTAAAAATAAGAAATAGAAAATAGAAAATAGACTGTTATGTTTTAACTGGAGTATTATGTATCACATAATATCATGTTATACACTTTCTTGTCCTAAAATTTAGGACAAGAAAACATAATGATTTTGATGGCGTCAAATTATCCGTGAGACACAAAATAGGAAATCGAAAGTAGAGAAGAAGAGAAGAGAAAAAAATATGCCCTATAATTTTCTTCATAGGGAATGATAATAATAAAATATTTCAATGGTAGATATTTACACATTTTCTAGGGTTGGCTTTTTACCTATATACTTATCTAATTTTGAGTTTTGTGCTTGGAGTTTTGACTTTTGACCATATGGGTTCATGATCCATGTGATTCTTTGGGCTTGGGCATGGGCATTGTTTTTTGTTTTATTTTTTTTTATTTTATGCTTGGTAGTGTAATTTTGTATTGGCTAGAAAAAACATTTATCTATACAGAATAGAAAATGTTCAATGCTCAATACTCAATACTCAGCCCTACCATTAGTCACATTTATTTTTTTTTGTACCCAAAGAAGATGCCTTTGGAATAATAATGATAATTATTTTTGTCACTCCACTGTCATTTCTTCCTTTTACCTTTGTCTCTCATTCTCATTCTCAGTCTCATTCTGATGCTTACTGTGGTTCTGGTTCTGCATCTGACTCTGGAACTGGAGAAATTGTAGTTTGGTGATACTCACAATTCGACGGTTGACGATTGACGGTTTTTGATGTTGATATTTTGTACGTAATCCTTGGGTAATAAAACACGTAATATGTAATATTACGCTTGATGTTGTAAGTTGTAATGTAATGTGATGGGAGAAAAATCGTACTGGGGAAAAGGAGAGAGAGAAAATGAACTATATTTATTTCTGTCGGCTTCGTCTTTGTCGTTGTCTTTGCCTTCTTTTGTGAATATGGATTTCTAGGTCAGAAAAATTTGGTTTGGTGGTTTGTCCATCCATCTGTGACTTGTGACTTTGGACTTGTGGCATATAAACTATAAGTTATAACCTATATACGCAATATACATACCAGATTTTGACGTATTCTACTGTCCTTTACGTGTCGTCGTCACACCACACACAACATTCAACACTCAACACTCAGCTCTCAAAATCCACAACTACCTTTTGTCTCAAGCCTCAATTCTCAAGTCTCAAATCTCAAGGTGAGAAAGAAATTGGGGAAAACATTTATCTGTCTACAGTCTACAGTCTACACAATATGCAATTCAAAGGTCCAGAGTCCAGAGAGAGAGAAGAAAAGACGCATTTTGACTTTGACTCTTGAGTCTCCAGTTCCTAGTTTCTAGTTTTGAGGCAATAACATTCGGAACACTCTTTCTCTCTCTCTATTGCTATTTCTATTGTTTGCTGGTTGATCACTCTGACCATTTGCCTTTTGAAAAGCTCTACAATCTCAAATCTACAATCTACAATTTGACAGGAATTTCACAAAGTACAAGACATAAATTTTGTCACTATCACCTCGGCTTTTTTTTCGTTTTTGTACCAGCAGCATCAGTCATCAGTCATCATTTGACAGTCAACAATCATCAACTTTTGCACCTTAAAAACACAAGACTCCAAGCGCCAAACTCACCCAAATTATTAATGAGGGTTTCAAAGTAAAGGGTAAAGAGACTTCGTTACTGAATTCACAATAATATGTATTTAGTCTGTTTTGTGATGGAAAAAGAAAGGACACAGGGTAAAACTTTTGAGACTTGATACTTTTAGAGGAATCGTGAATTTATGCTTCAATTTTAGTGGAGTTTGTGCAATTTGTTATGAAATTTAGTGTTCAAACGTCCAGTGGCAATGGATGGCCAACTCTCATCTACAAACTGCAAAGGCGTATTTAATATGCAAAAAAATCAAACGGCGTCAGATTCTTCCAATTTTATTTATTTCTAAATTCGAATGAAATACTTTGTGTTTATTTTATATCTTTGAAGTCGCGAGTTTTGACCTTTTAATTTTGATGTTATCTGTTGTTTCCAATTTGTGGGTGGTGAAAATTGACAATCCAATCGTCACTGGGCAATTATTAGCTAAAAACAAAGGAGGAAGAAATATTTTAGATTTTAGACAGTGACGATGCGCAGAGTGTAGAGCGCAGTGTAAAGTGTAGTGGACATATGGCTTTTGGTGTTTGGTGTCTCATCCTTTGAGTTTTATTGACTTTGGTTTTGGCGTTGATGTTCATCTTGCTTGTGTTGTGTTTTGTGTTGGCATTGGTTTGGATTGGGATTGGACTAGGATCCTTTGCTCCATTATCCATTATCCATTATAATCATGAGGATATATTGTGTATCTATGACTATTATTCCACTGGGTGGGAACTGAGAACTGAGAAACTGAGAATTGGGAACTAGAGAAGACTGAGTGACTGAGAATGAAAATGAGAATTAGAAAGAGAGAATGAGCCACAGTTTGGAGTCTTTGAGACTTTACACAAATTTGCTCGAGTCATCCAGTCATCGTTAAGATGGAACAAAAGACCTTTTAGCTCACAATAAGTCATCTGATGAAACCCACAAACTCTTCTCCTCTGTTGTCTCTCCTCCAGCAAGTCTCTTCTCTCCTCTGTTTCTCTATCTACCACATTTACTACATTCCACATTCTTTTCTCATTTCAACTCTCAACGCTCAACGCACCTAGATTATTCAGCGTAAATCTACGTTGTCTCTTCTCTCTTGTGTTTTGTGAAGATACATAATAAAAATGCACATTCTACATTCTACATGTGTTTCTCTTTTCTCTCCTCTTTCTTTCTTTCTTTCTTTCAAGTTCCACGAAAAGGAAATCGGAATCGGAATCAAAATTTATTAATTTAGATTAAGGTGCACAAAGGTAACAGCTGCTTTCTTCAATCTTCACAATGTTCACAGGGTTCAGGGTTCAGAGTTCAGCTTGATTTTGAATTTTGAATCTCCAAAAGTTACACATGATTTCACTGGAACAAGAAAAACAAAATAATTCTGACAAGAGTGTGGTTGTGGATTGTGGAAACCGGATTCCACATTAAAAATTCATTGGAATTTGGACATAAGAATCTCAAAAGTATTTGTGAATGGAAAAAGCACACTTAATGTAAAACTAATAGTGCTTTATGCTGAATGTTTAAGGTTGTGTTAAGTGTTTATGGTGTACGGTTTATGTGGTAATGACTTTGACCTAGTAAGTGGGAAAAATAGTAAACGAGTGAAAAAGATTGGACAGTGCAATGAGGAATGAGATTGTATTTTTCCAACTCAAAGTGAAACTGGAACTAAAAGGAGAATCATTTTGAATTAAGCATTAAGGGTAAAGTCCGGAAAATGTGAAAACAAGAAACAAACTGAAATGAGTAGAGAAAATCGACAGTGAACAGTGAACAGCTAGCTTACAGAGTGCACGATATAAAACATGTGTGTGTGTGTGTGTGTGTGTGATTTTCTGGAATAAAGTACAATAGAAAAGAAGAAAGAGTGGAAAGAGATTGAAAAAAAACATTGTAAAATGGGTGCTCCTCCGCCTCCGCCGTGGCTAATGGTGAGCTTTGAGTTTTGAACATGTAAAATCTAAAACTGTGTTAAATTTTTTGAGTTTGTTTCAGGTTCCAGATCGGTGTAAGTTTTAAAAGTACAAAGTATGCAAGTAGTTTGTAGTATTTCTGGGAAAATGATTCAGAATTCACAGCTGAAAATGACTCTTGATTCTAGATTGTGGATTCTTTGCTTTGTTCTTGGTTCCCATGATTTTCACCATTCACAATATTCATCAGTGACGAGTAGCGAGTGGTTAGTGGAGATCCGGTGTCTATAGTGTCTACTGACAAATGAGTCGTGGAATCCAGAATCCAGAATCTAGAATCTAGACCTTATGAGAAACATGGACCAAGTATTCTAATTCTCATTACTCATTACGCTCTCAACAAAAAATGCTCAATGCATTCTGTGACAGATTATCAAGTATCTAGTTTTTGGAGCTTTCAGTGACTTTCAACTGAGTGCAGTGCAGTCTAGTTGTAAAGTCTACAGTCAAAGGATTTTTGAAGGAGAAAATTTGAAAGTTTGACGCCGGTTATATTTTTCAATGACATTTTTGTGTTTCTTCTGCATAGTTAGTGAGGATGAATCAATTTTTCATAACCGTAATATTAGAAAAGCAATAAAATAATGATCACGTTTATTATTGAGGAGGAAAAATGGATTAAAGTGAATTGTGGTGAATAAATAGTGTACAGGTTATTTTTTTTTGTTTAGAATTGAAATTCTTTAGGGAAATAGGATTAAGATTTGTGTAAATTGTAACGAGAAATCAGTTTTATATGTAATTATTGTATTAGGTTCACCAAATCCTTGTCTCTGGTTTGGTTCATCTTTGTTTGTATATTGTATGTAGTATGTACAATGTGCAAAATACAAAAGTGCACCTTGGACATTAAGTATGATGCTAGTCTAGTATAGGTACATTACACATTGTTTTGTGCAGCTATCTATCTACACCTACAAAAACTGATTGTGAACCCAACAACCAACAACACAGAGCAAAGAACCATATGCACTAAAATAAGTTGAATAGGTACCGAATACCGAATATTTAGAGTAAGTATAGACTACAAACTACGAACTGAAACTACAGGACAGACTGGCTACAAGATACAAGACGAGAGACAAATTACACGCTATGTAAACAGTAAATAATTTTACGCTCTGTGGTAGGTAGAACGTAGGACGTAGACCAAACACCAAACGGCAAACTACCAAAGACCAAGAACTAAACTCTAAACTCTAAACACTCAACTTTCATCCAGCCAATAAGTATCATCCTCAATCCTCAGTCCACAAGCCACAGTCCTCTACAATACCATAGACTATGTACAATAGAAAGAGAGTGCAACAGGTACCTTGAGCTTGAGCTTACAAATTACAAATTACAACCCTAGATTCTACATTCAAAACCTGAAAACTGAATGCGGAAAACGGACTTTTCATTAGTCAGAATTTCAAACATAAAAAAACCTTAAGAAAATGAGGCATCTGGAGCTGGTCAATGGCCAATGGTCAAGTACTAAATATTGAATGGAAAATGAATTCATGTGCATTAAAAGTCAAAAGGCAAATCTCAGATCTCCAATACTTATAAAATGTACAACGAATTTTCTACATTCTTTCTCACTACTCACTTTGCATTTCACCAGCATGGCATAGCGACAAGAGTCCTGCAACACGAAAGTGTTACTAGGTTGATTGAATTTTGCAACCGGCGTTCAAGTCCATCAACATTTTTAAAAAATTGTGGAGTCGGTTGCATTACAATTACAGTCTCAAGTCTCAGTTGTTTTATTCAGAATATAAAAATTCCTGATTCGTAGTCTTCTTCTTTCTCCATTGTTTGCATTATCCATTTCAAACTGATACACATTTTGAATTTTGAATTTTGAACATTCTGATGGTATCTGGTTTCTGTTGAATATTTGTACAAAATTTACAAACAAAATAACAAACAACCGCTGGAAAAACCCGAAACCAAAATTCCGTATGTATGAAACGTAAAACATTTCATCTCAATTCTCAATTCTCCATGAAATGATGAGGAATGATGTGAACTGATTGCTGATGGCTGGTGGTTTGGTTCCTTACTTTCCTAGTTTCTAGATTCTAGATTCTAGATTTGATTTTCTTGTGCATGAACAATGTATAGGTGTGAGCAAAAAGTAGGATGATTTTCAATTTCCAATTCCAAATTTACCATCATTTAAGCTCAAGAATAAAGAATCAAGAGAATCAAGCATCAAACATGAGACATCCATTTCCTTTTTTTCTGCTCAGGAAAATTTTCCACGTATTTTCCATCTCTTTTTTTCTGTGCTTAATGAAGATGAGGATGAGGATGCGGATGAGACTGAAAATGAAGAGACTGGATGCTGGAGTTTGGATTTTGTATTTTGGATTTGTGGTTGTACATTTTTGCTTGAGTCATGCAGGAAACACGATGGATAACATAAACACAAAGGAACTTGCCGACTTGAGCTTCACTTGAGAGTTTAGTATAGAGTGTAGAGTGTGTACATTTTCACATTTACATTTACATTTTCCCTGTAATGGTTTGCTCAACCACAAACACAAAACTCCAAACAGAAAACAGAGATAAGATGAGCAGAAGACTTAGAAGGAGAAGAGGAGCGAAGGACACAGGAAAAAGTTGGTCAGATTGGATTGGATTGGATTGGACTGAGTAAACAGTAAACATTCCTGGGCATTCAAATTTCAAATGCACAGACTTGTGAGTTGTGAGTACTAATAGCCCACAGTAAAATATTTAAGGAACATCACACAGACAGAACAGAGCTGAGTACACACACAAAATAGAGGATGGAGAATGGAGAGTGATTGTGGACTGTAGACTGTAATTTCACAGGAGGAAGAGCAAAGGCTGCCGCTTTTCCTTTACTTTTAGTCTTTTACTCCGTAATGCGTAATACATCCATCCACTTTGTACCGTTTACCGTCATCCCAAATCCCAAGGACGAGTTGAATTCAAATTTGAATTTAGATTTCTCAAAATTTTCATGAGCAATCTGAATTGAGCATTGAGCATTGAGATTTGAACATCGACAAAAATTTATTTGTACCGGTTAAAGTCAACATTAAGAAAATATGTCTTGATTCTTTGTTCAAAATCCTGCATCCAGGCTCATCTCATTTGTAACTTTACACAGAGTAAAATGGTACAAAAAGTTCCAGATTCCAGATAAATTGTGATGATAATCTCCTTGATTATTTTATTACGGGTATTATAAAAATACCTAAAATTCTCATCTCCAGTCTCGAATCTCACGTTGAAATTCGGATTCAAATCCAAATTCAGTTCCAGATGTGAATTCCAAAATTCAAATGTGAGGTTTGTAAAGCTAAATAAAACCTCAATGACCTCAACGCGTCTTGAGTTTTGACTCGACTTTCAAATCTCGACTCGAGATTCTAGCCTCGTTTATTCCGTTTATTTTGATGATGATGTGATGGAGGAGGAAAAACGGTACATTTTTCTATTTAGTTTTATGGGAGGTTCATTTTCATTTTCATCTGTGTTTTCACCCGTTTGAAACTGGAGTTGGAGTTGGAGAATTGAGAGTTGGGAGTTGAGCTTTTGGCTGGAAGGGCCCGCTTGATTCTTGATTCTTGATTCTTGTGGATTGAGGATTCACGTGATTCTCTATAAATATTTCATGTAGCTGTGTACTGTGTACCTCTGTATATTTTGAACCTTTTTATAAATACACAAAAAGAAGTGATGAGGACGAGGATCGAGGATCGAGAATTGGGGATGATAATAATTTTATTCGTGGAGGAATCTCACATGCTCGTTTTTCTTCATGATCTATAATTTTAAGACTCTAGACTCTAGACTCAAGATTCTAGAACAGCAGCAGAAAAAGGAAAGAGTCTGTAGACTGTAGATTGTAGATACATAATAATATCAACATCCCAAATCCAGAACCAGAACCAGCAACCAGCACCAGATGCCATAAGTCCCCGCAGGATAAATTTCATATTGATGAATTTACACACTATCTTTAGATTTTAGACTCTAGTCTCTCCAGTATTTTCCTCGCCTTCTGTTTCTGTTTCGGTATCAGCCTGTGGAACAATTTGTTGTGGTTTACAACAACAGGTTCAAAATTCAGAAACCAAACCAGCAAATCCAAAATTCACACAAACAATAACCTTTTACCTATTTACTATTTGTACCCAGAATCTAGAATCTAGAATCTAGAATCTAGAATCCAGAACTAAAAGTAGGACTGGAAGTCAAGTCAAGTGCATCCTTTTCTGGAGCAATACATTTTTGTACTCAGTTCTGACCTCCAAATTCAAAATTGAATGCAATGCGTGAAATACGTGTGCAAGTGGAAGGAGATACACAAGTGCATAAGTGGATGTGGATTTTGTTGGATTGTGGATTTTGGATCATGGAGTGAGCCGGTTTTAACCTTTGCCTTGGAAGAGATGCGAGAGATCAAGGGCCTTGTGCCAAAGGAACGTGACTTTTGTTGTTCTATTCTTCTCTCCTATTCACTTCATCCCTTCCAGTTCCCAGTTTCCAGGTCCCCTCATCTCTATTTTTCTCAATATTTCATCCTCCTGTAGTCACAAGACACAAGTCACAAGCCAAAACTGTTTTTTATACCTTGTATGTACTTGTATATTTTATACATTAAACGTTAACCGTACGTTGTACAATGAACATGGATGATGGATGAAAAAAATACAAAAGAAAAAGGGTACATAGTGTATTACATAATAATATATACAGGTAAAATGTTCCACATAAATCTATCTAAAATCTATAATTCATAGTGCATAGTTTTAAAGGCCAGTGCCAGTGCCAGTGCCAGTGACCAATTTACCAGGAGATCGTAAGAGGGAAAATGGAAAAAAGAAAAGAAAATTTAATTGAGCATTGAGTTTTGACTATTGAGTATTTTGACTCACTTTGACAACTGTCAAATATCATAAATTTTTTTAGGATATCACTAAAAGTAGGAAAGTAAAAAGTAAGAGCAAAAATGAGGCTCAATTTTCAACTGCTAATTGTTGCAATTTTCAATTCAAGACATTTCCAAATTTCAAACTTCAAATCAAAGACCAACACATCCAGGCTTATCTAAACGAAAAGGCCATGTTCCATGTTATAGACATGGAACATGGCCTTTTCGTTTAGATAAGCCTCGACATGTAATAATTATGATTGATTTTCAACCATTTGCCATGTAATATTACGTTTGACATTTGTCGTTCAAGCTTATTATTTTGCCAGAGTCCCAGGTTCCAGGAGTAAATTGTTCTGCAGTGTTGATATCTCATGTGGAATGTGGAACAGTGGAACAGTGGAATGAATCAAGAGTCGTTGTCAGTTGTCGGGAAATAGGTGACTGGGAATCTGTATCACAGCGAATACCGATTTTCAAGCTACAATATTTTGGGTGGCGTCGATTCTGAATTCTGGATTCTTAATTTATCTAATTCTGTATTCGACATATTTGTACCATCATATTTTCTCTTGTTCCAAGCGGTCCTTTTACATTTTGATGCTTCTTTGATGGTTGTGGGTGCAATAATGCAGGAGAAACCAGTAAAGCGGGATGCCTTTCATGTGGTTTCACTCTCACCGTAAACTCTCAACTTGGGTTTCTTTTTCCTCTTCCATTTCCTTTTCTCGTCATTGGTCATTCCTGATTTTTGATTCCCATAATATTCCCATTGAATCAAACTGGAAAATAGAGACTAGTTAACCTAGTATCTAGTATCTAGTGTGAATCGATCTGGTCCGCTGTGGAGTAAATATTTCAATTTGAAAATGGATTTTGGATTAAAAACTATATTTTGGAGTACCTATGGTAGTAAACAAGTAAAGAGTACAGCATTACACTTGATATTGTATCCAGTTTTTCTGCTACCATGTACAATGTACAATGTACATGCTGTAATTCACCCTGCGTCTGATTTCTGATTCTTTGTTGTCGATCCTTTTCCTCGGTTTTCCAATTCTAAAAACCCCAAATCCAAAATTAGGGTCCCATCATACAGTAAACACTAAACACTAGACACTAAACACTAGACATACATGTATTTTATAAAACAAGCTAAACCCAGCTCAGCTCAGTTCGGTCCAGTGAAAATGAAAAAGTGAAGAAAAACAAAAGGGAAAAACTAAGTGCATGCAAGCATATAGATAGAAAATAGATACATGATACACGAAATACATCCATCCATCAAACCACGCCCAGAATGAACACAAACCAAATCCAAAGCAAACGGATGATGAATCTCAAATCCAAAGGGATCAATTTTTCAGTAGAGAATAGAGAAAAAATACAGGGAATTAGTTTGAAATAAAAATAGAGGTGAATATATCTAAAATTTAAAAGGAGACGGAGAAGGAGACACGCAACTCAATCTCTCGATCACCGATAGGAGAACATGAAATCAAAGGACTGTCTGGTTTCCAGTTTCCAGCGTCTAGTTGTCATCATTATTATAAATACCAGTATTCAGTATTGAGCATAGAATTGAGTGTGTAGACTGTAGGTGTGAGTGTATCGTTGTCATTCCTGCTAAATTCTCAACATGATGTCAGGAACTATGATATACTGTTTCCCATAATTAAACTGGAGTCTGACATTTGACATTTATTTCACCACCAAATTATGGAAATTCAAAAACAAAGACAAAAATTCAAGTCCGATGGTCAAAATCTGATGATATTTAAAACTAAGGTTGATTGGACTGGATTGGAAATGAGAAATGAGAATTTTGAATCAGTCTCTTTCCAACTGGAGAAAAGTAAAAAGATGGCTCCTTCTTACTGATTTCACGCTTACGTGCCAATGCTAACCATACGCGCTCGCAATCTCCCACACCAGAGTTATTAACCAGCGTGCAGAAATAACAAGCGGCGTCGAATTTATCTCTAAATTCCTTTTGAGTTTTTTAAATATACTCGTTAATGATTAATGATGCATGCAGAAAATGTAACTCAATCCAATCCAATCTAATCTGACAAGTGAGAACTTGGAACCAAAATCCTCCTCATTTTGCCATACATCGCAGAATTTAACAGTTTATTATTGATTATTGTTTGTGTTTGTCATGTAGTTGGATTTGAATGGGAACTGGAAAATTAAAATTGAGAATCAAGATGGAGGAGATTTGTGGATACATCTGACTTTGGAATTAGATAGTAGACAAACGTTAGATGGAGACGTAAAAATATAACATAAAAATTGAAACAAATTTTCCTCTTTCCTGGAAACTTGAGTTTATCCACCATCTACTTTCTAGTTTCTAGTAAATAATTTTATCCTGTTCATAGATCATACATCATGAATCATACGACAGCATTTTTTACTAAACATAATGGTGGTGCACAATTTAAAAACTACATTTTATCCACTCCACTTTCCATTCTCTACTATGACTACCTTTGTCTCAATCTCTCAAGTCTCAAGTCTCAAATTTAAGTGAGGAATCCATAATCCAAACCATGGGATGGATCCTCGAATACTGGAATACTCAATACTAAATGTCTCACGCTAGAAAGGTTTCCCAAAATTTGGAGACAGTCAAATCTTGTCAATTGTCAGTTGTCAAGTACCTAAAACCAGAACCAGAACTAGAACAAGTCGAGTCAAGTGGCGCAATGTGATGTGATTTGTTGTGATTTGATCCTACAAATATCCTGGTGACGATGAAGATGACGGCGACAAGGCAAAGGAACTGAAAGAAAATGGAAACGACAGTAAAGTTGATGAGAAATGAGTTCATGTTCAGTGTTCAGTGTTGATTGTTCAGATTGACGGTGATTCGCCTGGATGATCAATTCTGATATTATTATTGTCTTTGTCATTCGTTAGTCATTGTAAAATCTTGAAATAACTCAAAACTTACAAGTCATACAGACAAAGGCGCACATCTTACCTATGTGTCATAATATCTCCGGATATTTTCAACTCGAGCCTTTCAGATTTGGAGTTTGGAATTTCCAACGGTTGAATGAGTCACATTCCACTAATTTTCACGTCAATGACACAAAAACAAAACACAGGATAAAAATACAGGTGCCAGTATGAGATATCAGTACCGGCACATGAGGCATCAGGGGATGCTGAGGAATAATGATACAGACACAAAATGCATTTTATCTCGTTGCTTAAAAACTTGATGACTTAAAATGAGGACCGAGGACCATTTATTTTTCAGCTACGAGGAAAAGCATATTTAAAAATCACATTCAGGATTAAGGACCAGAAAATAGATTAATTGGTCAAAATAAAAAATATACAGAATCCAGAATTCAGCGATTGACTGCACTGCTGACTTGGACACCGCTGAAACAAAACCACCATCTTCCACGGAATATCGGTCAAGGGAGTTAAAATGGCGTGAACACATTGAGGAACATCCAAAAAATCCATAAGTCAGAATCAGAATCAAAATCACTTTTTAACTTGAAACCATTTTGTGAAGACTGGAGAACAAAAACATGTTGCCAGTGCTCTGGATCCAGTAGTTTTCTAACAACTCCTTGAACTTGGTTCAGCTTGACGGAAAGATGGAGCACGGAAAATGTCTCTCTCTCTCTTTGTTTTTTTCATATTCTTCTCGTATAATATATTTGATATTGTCCAGTTAAAAGGTATTTTCTTCCTTTCTCTTTCTTTGTAGTTATTATTATTACAATATTCTTCATGTGGTGAAAAATATCTAGAATCTAGAATATAGAATGTACACCAATGGATAATTCCTATCGAATAAAAATATCACATGGAGACAGAAACATGGAAATACACGTAATGTAATAGAAGTGGGATTCTAATTTCTGGACTCTGGATTCATTTCTGGATTTAAGTGGATTACCATGTTGGTTGTCCTGCTGTCAGAACTGGATATAAAAGTCTAAGAGATCCAGAGTCCAGAATCCAGATGATTTTACTTGTGACTTGGAAGAGAAAAGAGTAATTTGATGTAGCAATCATGACGACGATGACAGTTTCGTGTTTTGTGTCCTGCAACTCAAAACTCAAAACATCACTGAACAAACTTTTTATCCGTTCAGTCTTTTCAATAGTCAATATAAATAATATTTACCACTGCATCTTTACAACATTGTATGATCTGGATGGATTGAATATTCAAAATATTCAGCTTAGTGCGTCAAGATAAGATGTTTATTTTTTCAAACGGCGTCCAAAACCACCAAAAAATTCAGCAATTTATTCTCTCAAAATGAATTCAAATTCGAATCCAAATCCAACATTTATAATTTACACTAAGAACAAGGAATATTTTGTAAGTTGTGGATTCTATATTTTAAATATTTGATATTTGGTCTCATCCTTTATCCTTATTACTTTGATTTTTGATTCTCTTTGAATTTCCACCTTTCCATTTCCATTTTCCACGTTCAACGATTTCAACACGTTTTGACTCCTTGTTCGCTGTTCGTTGTTCACTCTTGGTCGTTGTAGCTGTTAATCTTTAATGGTTTATAATGAGCAAGAGTAATCATCACAGAAATATGTAGGAGAAAAAAACCACCGAGAGGAAAGAGCAGAGTGGAGTAATATTGTGTTGTGTTGTGTTATGCAATGGCGGGGATTGAGGATTGAGAGTTGAAAGATTCATCTGCCTCACTCACTCTTTTCTCTTCTCTTGTTTCTTGTTTCACTTGTCTGTTTTATCATTCTTCTTCTTCTTCTAGTTCTTTTTGAATGTGTGTAGTGTGTAGTTTTGTAGTGTGTAAGAGTAAAGGACGAAATGAAACCTCGCCCAGGGAAGAACATTTTTCCCTGCAATCCAATCCATCCAAATCCAAATCCACATCCAAATGCACTTCATTCCACCTTTTCTATCTCACTCCTCTCTCTTCACTGCTCTCTGTATCTTCTTTTTCTTCTCTTTTCTACAGTCTATACTGTGTACTTTTTATACATACATGAAAGAATGCGTAGATATTAGATACAGTGTATGCGTATTAAAAACATGTACCCTTTACTATCGTACATACGGACTATTTTTCTCTTATGTCTTATGTCTTACGCTCACGGGTAATCAGAATACAAAATACATAATACACATGACTCAGTGCAGTTCAGTTCAGTGAAGAAACAGCAGAGAATAGAACAGCCTTGATTCTTCATTCTCATTCTCATTCTCCTACTTTGTACTTTGTACTTTTTCATATAAAATGAAACTTCTCCACTCTTGTCTTGTGTTTTCTGTTGTGGATTGCCTAGTCTTCTAGACTTCCAGACTTTTTGTAGACGATGAGCATGAAGACCAAAAACCAAAAGGAACATGAATGTGAAATGAAAATGAACACTAGAACAAGAAGAAGAAGAAGGAGAAGAGAGCGAGAAATTCCTCATCTATTTTGTATACAAAATACAGAATACAAAACCAACTTGAACTTCAAGACTTGGGATTCAATATGAAAAACATAAACCATAAAAAGTCCAGACCAGACTGAGACCAAGAACAAGACGGACCAGGTGAATTCCTGACTCTCGTCTTCGTCTTGCACTTGGACTTTTCCCGTTTTTTAGTTTTAGTAAGAGTTTGAGGCGGGATCAAAGTTGGCAAAGATAGATTAATCGAGAATTTTGAGATTTGAGACCAACGGCTCAAAACTCAAAACGCAAAGGAAACACAAAGTACAAAGTGTAGAAATTATAATCCAGAATGTACAGTAGAATGGAGAATCTAGAATCTAGCAGAGTCCAGAGTCCATATGTCATACGTCAGAAGTCAAGAGTCAGAAGAGAGTAGAGATTCTCCACAATTTACTTTGTTTTTTCTCCATGTCCAGACCTTTTCCCCTAGTTACTAGTTACTAGTTACTAGTGTAAAATACTCAACGCATGTAATGTAAAATGTATTATTTATGTACTAATCGTAAGCAAGATTATTTAAGCACAATTTATAATGTTCCGTGTTCCATCTTTCATGCTCTATGCTCAATGCTCCACGATCCGTCTCATTTATCTATTTGTACTGTAGACTGTAGTGTGTAGAGGAGGAAAGAAGAGAAAAGTTGCATTGGAAATTATAAATGCACAAAAAACACCGTGTCTTGTGTGTATACACATTTTAGACATGAGACATTACAAATTCTTCATGTTGCATTCATCAGTGATCAGTGATAAACTGATAACTGATGTTTGATCTGTGGGAGGCTCGTTTTCTTCTTCTTTTTATTTTCTGCATTTTTTCTAGAATCTAGATTCTAGATGCATATGAGCGAGAAATTTAAAATGCCATTGCCATTGCCATTGTCCATGTTGTGTCATTGCCAAAGGGACAATGGGAAGAAAAATGATGATGACTTTAACTGTTTTGATTTCTGATGACCCACAACTCAAAAGTCAAAAGCACAACAACGTTCTTTGTACATTTTATTTGTAAAGAGAATCGACGAGTCGGAGAAAATGAAATTGAAAAGAAAACTGTAGATACTTTTGCTATTTCTGTTGTCTGTTGTTTATCAGTGGAAATTGTTAATTGTTGGCTGCATTTGATTTCTCAAGTTTGCGTGACATGTCAAAGAGGATTAGGAATGATAGGTAAAGTCAAAAGTCAAAACTCAAAACTCAAAGCGTATTGCTCAAGGCTCACGGAAAAGGACTTTTAATTTTAAACGTTTTCAAAGTACCTATACAATCTACAACCTACAAGAAGAAACAAGAAATGTAAAACTGCTGGTGAATTTAGAATGTAGAACAAATTCAAACAGAAACAGATGCACAAATGGAAATGGAAAATGGAAATTGTAGCACAGAGACAAATTAGAACGCCTCTTGTATCTGCTTTTATCCATCTAAAATCTACAATAATGACTCATTTCCCTCCCTTCAAACTTCAAACAACAGACAACAGACAACACGTGTTTTTGAACAGGTATAAAGTATAAATAAAAAATTCCGCGTTACAATATTTACATGACACCTTAAAATCTAATTCCAAATTCCAAATGCTCTTGTTGAAAAATAAATGTTCAATCCGTGAAACTATACTTCAAAGTAAAGTGTGGTGTTTTGTTTCCTTTAAATTAAACAAAAATGACAAAAGTTATAAACGAAAAACTAAAATAGAGTGTCTCAAAAGTTATACCGCGATACCCCCAAACCAAACTGAGTAGATTTCAAGGTTCAAATATATCAAATATCGAGCATGGAGAAGATCCTAGTTGAACGCCGTTTATTATTTCTGTTGAGTATGAACGCACATTACACTGCAGATGAAGGTAGGCGTTTAAGTGTTTGAAATGTTTGTCTAAATTTTCCACAGTACATGACATTTAACGCGGGGATTTCAATTTGTCATTTAATTAAGGAAAATTGAGCCATTTCACTACAAACTAGAATTTATAATTTCCAAAAGTTCTTGACCGTTGACTGTTGTGCATTGTACGTTAGACATTCAATATTAATGATGAATGATGAGTTGATGAAAATACGCTTGTGCTGCAGTCTGCTATTTTTGTTGGACTTGTTCATCTCTTATCCCATTTTGTATCAGTTGTCTTAATTATCCGTAATTTGTACATACAAGATACAGATGGGAAATTGGTGGAAAAAGCATGTGGATTGTTGATTATTTCATTTTTGTTCTTTCATTTACTCACTCACTACTTAACCCGTTAATTCCTTAACTCTTTAATCACTGCATTGGTTCTAGTGAGCTCTGAATATGCAATACATATAGATTTTATTTTGTACAGTGTACAGTGTATAGTGTCCAGTATAAAATGTTTTAAAGCATGGCTAAACACTAAACAAGTAGGCTGAGCTGAAGCTGAAGCTGGAACTGGGACTGAGCGAGGAGAGTGAAATGCGTAGTGCTTAGTAAAACTCATATGACTAATAATATCATCATGTACTTTTCAAGTGTGTATGAGAATAAGAGAGGGAGATAGAGGGAATTATTACATATTTGTATTTCTGTTTATATTTGTAGATTCTAGAATCTAGATTCTAGATTCTGGTTTATAAACGTGTAGCTAATGTAGCGTGTGTATTTACTATTCTGTATAATATTTTGTACAGGTTCATAATAGACATAATATAGTTATACGCGTTCAAAGGATGTTGCCTTGTGTTTTGTTTTGTCTATATTCTGTGAGTTTATTTTCTGTTTTCTGTTTCAAGAGAAAGAGGAAGAGAAAGAGAATGAAGAATCAAGTGTACAGAGTAGAGAGTAGAGAGCAGAGAGACGTAAATCATAACCTTTGAAATGAGTAATCAGTGGAATAAATCTGTAGATAGTTTTTTCTCATTCCACATGTACCTACACTCTTGCGTACTTTTTGAGACTTGAGACTTGAGACTCAGGAATGAGGATTGAGGAACGAGGATCGAGGATCGAGATTTGAGGATGGTGTGGAGAGGTACGGGAAATCATAAAACGATAAACGATGAACAAGACAAGACATAAGACGAAAACCAGAATGAGAATGAGAAGGAAAAACCATCTGGCATCTTCACTCTTCACTCTTGAAACTTTGACTTGAAACTTGAAGCTTCAAGCTACACTTTTTGATTTCCTTACAAATCTCTCAAAAAAACCAAAAAGTTCCTCCTTTCGAACTTTAAGTGTAATCCAATCATCAATGGCCGATGACCAATGAGCGATGTCACACACAGTCAAATATTAAATGAATTTTGTACATCGATTATAGATTTCAAATTGCACATTTTATATTTTCAAAAGTCAGAATAAATGTGACTATAACGAGTAATTAGTAGCTTTATGTATCTAATATCCATACGTTTTAGTTAGTTGAATAAAGAAAACAAAAATGTATGTGTTAGTTGACATCCAGTTCCTGAACTGAGATGGATAATGCGTTGAAAGTTGATAAAAATTTCAAACGGCGTTCAAATTTCAAATCATGACCATTTCATTCCTAATGTTTGTTATTCTTGTAGGCCTTGAAAATTTAACTCCCTATGCTAATAACAATAATTTCATTGTTGGGAAATTATGGCTAACAAATTGTACAATGCTCAAGAATCAGAGACACGACATGACACAAAACAAGGCGACACATGACATTTTTGTATATTCCAGATTTAAGACTTACAACTTGACACTGTCATTGGACTGTCAACTGTCAGTTTCAAAGTAATTATGAATTATATTTGTACATTGTACACGTATATGTACTAAAAGTGTCAATTAGTATCGATCGGATGTATTCCAAATTCCAGTAAAATCAAGCTCATTAAAATTATAACTGTTTTAATAATAATTAGGAATAATTTATAATTGTTTTGCTGTCGATTTTCGATGTTGCTGTTGAGTGTTGAGTGGCTTTCTACTTGTCTAAAGACACTGACAATGCAACTTTTTCAGTGACTAGTGGCGGATCTAAACGAAACCTACACCATTCGATAGATTTCGACATGCT
>JAQGBH010001836.1:0-28719 GCA_034698265.1 Sminthurinus aureus
TTCCTATTTTGAGTTATGTGTCAAATGATAGTACAACAATGGTAGTTGTATAATAATAATAACAATAATACAACTATTCATGTGGAACCATTGTAGTATAGTAATAATAATTATTATTGTTATTATTATGTTTTTATACGGTAAACTAGAGAACTAGAGAAGGGCACATAATACATGATATGCTGTTATTTTCAAATTGAAAAAAGAATTATCGGGCCTCTGCTGCTGCTTCTGCTCTTGAATACTGTACAGTATTATTATTATAGTTATAGAAAGGATATTAAAACTTGAAATGATGATGATGTGAATAAATGTATAGATGTATGAGTATTTTGCTTTTACTCTACTGAAAATTCGCCTCAGGGGCTTGTAGAGAAATGAAGCATGTTGTTGTTTTCTGGATTTTGAGATGCTGATGATATCTACAAAGAACAAGATCTGTGTAGACAATATTATATATAAAAACATTGAACTATATTATGCATTTGTTCATATAGGAGAAAAGAATTTAGGGAGAAAAAAGGAAGATTTTACACAAAAGCTGAGTTTAGTATATAGTGTGTGTATATTAGGTTCTTTTTGATGCAAGATTCAAGAGGTAGATAGTAGATACTAGATACAGGAGGTAGAAGAATTGGGATAAAAATGTGGAAATGGTAATAGTCATAAAAGTTACGGAGAGAGCAGGAGTACTCAAATACTCAGACAGTCCTGGTCGTAGTCACAGTCCAAGTCGTAATATAGTGGGAATAAATTGTTTCAATTGTTGTGAGAGGGATTGGGGTCACCCTGTGGGTTGCTTGGTTATTTTTTTTTTGCACACGATCGGACAATGACTTCTTTTACGTCTTTCAAGTCTTCCTTCCTCTAGTTGTTGAATGTATGCAAGTACTTCTGTACGTACGCTGGTACATTACGCCATGCATCCAGATATATACTTATGTACATGCATAATGCATAATATATATTATATTCCTTTTTTGCCCCTTTAGCTACAACTAGGCTCAAATCCATGTTATTTTATTACACTTGAGCATACGATACTTGAACACAGTTTTGTGTATTTGTTTGTGTGTGTGGATTGATATTAGATGCATCTGCATATAAACATATGTACAGTGTATAGTATGTGATATAGCTAGGTACTAGGACTACTAGGTAAGCATAATACATTTATACATAGTTTGTGAGTCTGTAAGTTAACTAACGAAGTCAAATGGCTGTGAGCTAGAGGAGTAGAAAAAGAATAAGAAGAAGAAAAGGAGAAGAAGAGTAACGAGAGTGATGTGATGCTGCTACACATACACACGTATATGTATCTACAGTCTTCAGTCTACAGCTTGGAATTGTATGTATAATGTATGTTGTACACATGCACGTTACGCTCCGAAGTACGAATGAAAGTATACAATATGTATAATACTGTACTTTTCATCTTGTGCTTCTTCTTCTTCTGTTGGGTATAATATGTATTTACTTCAGACGACGAGGATTTTATGTTGTGGTACTGGTAGTAGTAGTGGTAGTGGCGCTTCTTCTTATTCCATCCCCCTGTCCAGTACCGTACCATCCGTCGTGAGATTTGCATGTGCTCTTCTCTCTCTCTCTCTTTCTCTATCGCGTTCACTCGTTCGCTCCGCCATCCAACATCCACATTCTGTCTGTTCGTCTGTCTGTCTCACGTACATTATCAGTACTCACTGATCTGATCTCGTATTAATACATAATAAAATAGTAATATTCCGAAGGCAGTCCCAAGTTCCAAGTCTAAATTTTTTGGTTGAGACAAGACACGAGAAAATACTAACTTACATCCAGGCAAACAGACGTGGTACGGAGCTACAAGGTATAACAATAGATCAAATTTCACCGTAACCATAAACTTGAGTATCAGTTTTGAAACTTGATATGAAGAAATTGAAAAGAATATGATAAAAAAACAACAACTTTGTACATTGTACACTGTACATTTTACATCATACTTGATAAAAGTATACGAGTTGAGTCAGTTTATGTGAGAAGTGAAAAATGTGTACAAATGTGATTACTCTCGTTGATCGTTGATCATATTATAAACTTTAAGTTGATTGAACGATGGAAACTATAAATCATCATCAACAGCAACAACAGTAATAAGGACAGTATTGAGAAGGAAACACGGTGATAGTCACTACCATCAATATTCAATATCATCACCATTTTTCATGATTATTATTAACATTAGTGTTGTTATTACATAATTTACCAAACACCAAACAGTTATCGATCTAAATCATAAAAAAAACAATATAAATATAAATATTATATAAAGTGTGTGTACAAAAAGAAATAAAGAAGAGTTCTACTGATATCACTATTATTATTAGTAGATAGTTATTATAAAGAAAAAGAAAGGGAAGAATCTAGAAATGATACAGAATACATTTTAGTTGTCTATTCAAATTGAATTATCAATAATAATAATAATAATACAGATAGTAGTAAGACTATTTTGAATTGTGATAATAAAATTGCCTTGAATTTTGCATTCGGCAAGTTGACATGTGGCAGTTATAGCTAGTTGAACTATCAAACATAAATAAATGTACAGGATATGTACTCGTGTAATGTGTGTGATATAATGGCAGTTTAAAGTGTGAATTGACTATTATTATTTTATTATCCAAACCATACATAATTACATGTATGTATGCTTGTATGGCATTAAGAAGAGCAAAAGACAAGTTAAGCCAAGTCAAGTCAAGTCAAATCGATTGGAATTTGCTTTCTCATATTCACTTGATTTTAATTTCACTGAACAGTAGCAGTATTTTTTTTATTCATTGCGAATACAAAGACAAATACAATTATTATTATTCTCCTTCTGTAATGATAAAGGACGACGACAACTACACAACTACAATGAGGATATGAAATGGCAATAAGTTGTTTTTTATAGCCGAAACACTATAGACCATAAGACATAAGAATATGAAATAACAAAGCATTATTATATATTATATATAATATTTCTCTATACTTGCGACTCGCAATAAGTATTTTAAACTATATAAGAAAATATAATACATATAAAAGCTGGAACAATTTGTCATCTAGAATTGACACTTTGGAATTTGTTGATTGTTCTGAGGAGTGAGAATTTTTGCCTATATATTTTGTTGAACTAAATACTCCACACTCTATACTCAATACTAAATACAACATAGAAATAAATTGACGTACATTGATGTACGTATGACATATATGTACGCTTGTGAAAAGCATATGAGTCATCAGAAGACATTCCGAGTTTTGTTTTGTTTTCTTGGACAATAAATTTCCTCTATAGTTTACGTATTATTATTGTTAATGTTCTATTGGAAAGAATAGAAAAGGGTATAACGACTGTTTAAAGTTTGAAAGAATGGTGCCAAAGAGTTCTCTATCTACTTGTACAACATTACTGCCAATATTGTCTACTTGAAGGAATCATCATCAAACATCAAACGGTGTCTTTTTTCTTTGACTTGTATTTACTTCATAGTTGTACTTGCAAGTTGTAACTTGTACTTGTTGTGGTGATGTGTGAAGTTTACTAGTTTGAAAGACAATATTACCATCAACATCGTCAACACTATCGTTATCGTTAATATTTGAAAACTGTAAACTGTAACTCTATAGCTTGTGTGCATTTTGGATTTCAAATTTAATATCAACTACCAACTAAAAGAAGAAACTGACAGTCTAATTCTGAAGTTACAAACTTTATCTACTATCTACTGTGTATAATTTCATGCAACATTATACATAGATAATAATTGCATAATATTTAATATAATATAAAAAGTGATAACATCTTTTATCTATCCCGAGGATTAGACAAAAATTTATATACATATGAACTTGTCAATTGTCAACTGAGACAACCGGAAAAGGAACATCATCATCATCATCTTGTTGCCATTTTCTCTTATCTCTGCGTAAGAATTCTTGGTTCATCGCAGCGAATGTAAGTGTGGAAAGGAGAAAGCGGGAATCGCTCTTGTAAAGTGTACAAAGAAACTCTCTCAAACTCATTTTTAAACCAATTACAAATTATATATAATGAAGTTGGTGACGAAGAGGTTTATCGGGTTGCACCATTCGGTCGGCCCTTTGACCACAAAGGACTTAGCTAAGGTACTACTAAGCTAAGGGATCCTCCTCTCACCCTTCACTCACCCTCCTGTTTATATACTATACATATTTTTGAAAAAAACAACTAACTTGTTTATAGTAAAACTAAAACAAAACTAAAATATTATGGGTTAAATATTTTATTAACCTTTCAACCCAATTTTATTTAATATTATTCTTCTTTTTCCCACCCTCTTTTATATATATATATTAATGCAGTAAAATATGTAGTAGTTTGTAACTCTTTTCCTGTTGTAAAAAAAACTTTGTTTCTATGTATTTATTTATTTATTTTCTCTTTAAACTTTCAACTGTATAGTTTTTACTACTTAAATTGGAGCACAATTTATTTATCCTCATCACAAATCATGTCCCAGATTCCCTTATGTTTATAATATTCTTTATTTATTACTATTATTATAATATTTATCATGTATTATATTTTATATTTAATGTAGTTGATTATAATTTTTTTAAAAAAAAAAACCTTTTAATAACAAGGTAAAAGGAACACAGAGTCATATGTATTATATTTTCAATAGCTGTACAATCAATCAGTTATACTTTCTTGTTTTTGTTTAATAATTATTTATTTCTTGTATAAATTTTGTAAATTTAATGAAAAAAGGAAAGCACAGCGCACAGACAAAGGTTATATTTTAAAGGTTTCTACGTTTACCAAACTTTTCACTTCTCACCGTTCAATTTTATGTACAAAATACAAAGTTCATGTATTGATCATTGATCGACGATCAAGAATCAAAAAGTGATGACGTGTGAAGTTATCTAGACTTTAGACGGTAGACAGTATTTTCCATGATGTTTACTTTTTAGTCTTTTTCGACATGTATGAATGCATTTTTTTTATTTATATTTATCGTTTATCGTTAACCTCTTTGGCGAGAAGAGTGTAGAAGGGTGTACTAAATATTTGTAATGAACGTTTTAGAGTAAGTACCAAATCAGTGTAAGTATGCATTATACTATTATACATGCATGCTTTTTATCATCCTGATTCTGTTTTTATTTTACACTGTATTGTACAGTCAATAGTGTAAATTGTTAAAAAGCTATACTGTTTCTGTCTTAAAGAGGAGAATACAGATATAATGTAGTAATATAATATAAAGTTTGATTTTAATTGTAAAACCGGTCTGACCAGCAGCAGGAAGTCAGTTATGCTTCGTCTCCTGCTCGTCTTCTCTTCTCTGTTCTTCTCCCTCATCACATTCACTCAAATTCTACAGTCTATAGTCTATCATAGATACCAGATACTAGATACTAGATACATATGATTAGTATTAGTGTTTTGTAGATGTGCTTTGCTCCTGTTTTTTTCTAGAGGATTTTGCACATGGTTTGAGGTTTGAAGTTTGAAGAATGTAGGGTGCACAATATAATAATACTATACTCTACACTCTACAGATAGTAGATAGTAGATGGATGGAAGATGAACATGATACATGATGAAGTTGTGCTAATAACCGCTGTGAAATTGGATAGCAATTAGTTAGTTAGTTTGGAGTTTGGAGCAACAGTGTTGTGCACATTTTACCAAAGTACAGAGTACAAATCTTGTGTCATGTGGGTATTAAATTAAATACATGGTGTACAGTGTAAATTGTACATTGTATGATATGATATATTTATGATGAACGGCGATCGTATTTAGGCTGAGAAATTAGATTGCACTGGATTTTGTCTACTCTATGCAATTTTTTCATCATGCGTAATTGAAATGCATACGACCAAGTATTTCATATCCTGTGTATGCTGACTGTACACTTTGCAGTCATTGATACAATGTATAGTTTGTATATCATCACATTCGTCGTCTTTATTTACTTTGAGTAATTCGATTGGTACACTTTTCAAAACAGTGTGTTGACCCTTGGAATCCATCCTTTCAGATTATATAACAGACAGTATAATGTACAGTATAAATCAAAAAGGAAGTTGTTGGTGGTATAATTATACATAATTGAGTGTAATTTTTCTTTGGTTTTTAGGAGGAATTTTTTAATTTTTTGCTACAAGATAGTTAATAGTTACATGCTTACATCTGTAATCTGAATGTGATGGTTGATTCAATATAAAAATGAATCTTATTAAAATGGCCCTCCAGCTGATGGGGATTTATGATTAATTTTTCTTGACGTTCACAAGTGGAGTTTTTGGTTGTCGTTTTTCGTTTTTGTAGATTTGAGGCAAAATTACCGAAAGTTGCCTATCATGGATCGACAATGGAGAATGGAGAGCACTTTATTTATGTGTAGATAAGGATGATGTAAGAAAAAAGTATAATAAAACTTGAGTCTCAAGATTCAAGACAGAGATTATGAATGTGATACGCTCATTTTATGCTTTATGCGGTATTCACAGTTCACAGTACATGAGTATTTTATTAGTTGATTCTTTTTCCAGGATGAAAGATGAAAGTCAAGATGAAATTATGGATTTTTACTTGAGATTTGAGCCACCACTTGTAAGTTATTTAAGATGAGGAGGAAAAATAGAGATAAGCAAGGAAAGGCAATTAGTATTAGTGCCTTCACGTTCTTCATCTTTAGCTAGTCAAAAATGATATGACAGATAGGACAGGCTGACGGTTTGACTGCTTGCGTCCATATAGTCTAGAATCTTGGCCGTCCTTTTTCAAAGGATTCTGTTCAATATTGAATTCACGGATTTATTATTAACATCTTTGTGGAAGGATATTAATATTAATGTGAAATAATATGAAACACGTTAGTTCCTAAAGTTATTTGTTTTGTTTTTTTTTTTGGTTGAATGTTGAATATGTCATCATACAAAATGCAATAAATGCTTTTATCTCTTGTATATTAGATATTCTAGTGATTCTAGAAATTTCTCGTCCAAAGCAAAGACAGGACAGAAGAAAGATTTTTCTTGAAAAGATATATATGCAATGAATATTAGACATAACGTGCTACACACGACACACTGACAACTGACAAATGACAAATGATGAGTAGAATAAAAAGATGAAAAAATGTGATTCAATTCAGAGCAGTAGAATAAACCAGGTGAAATTGTTATTTTGATGACTTTTGAATTTTGATGTTGTGACAGGTAGATAAACTTTACTTTTTATTAGATATGCAGATGCAGAATAGTTACATCCATGTGGATGATGCTGACAGAGATTGGTAGAGGTAACTAATGGTTTAGAAATTATTTTATAAGAGGATGAACAGAGAGGAGGATGAGATGCGTCAATCTTGTCGCTGTCGTTGCCGTTGTCGTCTTTTTTCAGACAATATAAAAAAAATATATACAGCATGAGGTTTTAGGAAGTATCAGTCAATTCAAGTGATTTGCTGAATGATACAGATTTAATATGAATGGAAAATGCAAACGTTATAAGTAGTTTTTGTCACATTCGCATGTCCGCACTAGAGACTCGAAATGCAGCATACTAGAGATTAGAGACTCGAAACTCGAGAGAAATTGTCACTGCTGAAAGTAAAAACTGTTTTTCTAGTTTGTAGTACATGGTAGGAAAGCTCAAGTCCATATTTGAAAACTGTCCTACTCTTTTCACTACATGTTAAACATTATTACATTTAAGAGTAGACAGTACAGTAGTTATCACATTCTCTGTATTCTGTATTTGTTGTGTGTTTATGTTGTCGGCAAAATAATTGTGTGTAGGAATGAAATGCGAATATTCAAAAAGAAAGGACTTTAAAATTCAATATAAAAGGTTTCACGAGTACTTTAGACTTTAGACTATATAATAATATAATATTGTATATCTTTTCCTTCATCACAGTTAATAATATTCATAGTAACAATAATGAAAATGATAATAATAAGTTGCCACCAGAATTTGCTCGTTGCCACCGTCTACTATATTATACTGAATACTGAGTGAAGTATAAATGTGAGTGATAAAGGTTCGTTTGCAAATTTGCCAAGTTTTGTCTTCTTCTTTTTCATCATTCTATGAATTTTGAATGAATTCGACCATGTTGGTCGCCTGTACAATCGACAATGTACAAACACAACACACGTAGACACACTTACACATGCATGTGTACATATGATGATGAATATGAGTAAAATGAAGGAAAGCTTGCGGCTAATGATATTCACGGTATGTTGCATTTTCATTTTGCTTGTGTGTTGTGTACAGTGTAAACTATCTTCATATATTGTATTATATGTAACATGTATTCTTTTTACAATTCTATTGTGTGGAAACATTTTGATGTTTGAAGATTGAAGATGATGAGATGTGGATTTAAAGTAATAATATACTTTTTCTCTCGCATTCAATAACGAGACGAGAGAGGAGAATTGTTTATAGTTTATATACAGAAGAAGAAAGAAGAATTCTTTGTCTTTTTCCGTATGTGAACTAAATGTCTAGATTCTACTGTCTACATAATATTGTAGCTCATAGTTTGTAGTGTCCACCATCACCATCCACCTTGTTTTTCTATATATCTTGCAAGTTCTCATCTCCATCTGATATATATATATATATTATATCTGTTTTATTTTATACTATATAAGCATAAAAATATTTGTTTCAGTTTCATATGAGTATATTGTGGATTTTAAATCGTAAAAGTATAGATTATAAGATAAACTGTGTGTGTATGTGTGTGGCTACATGAACTATGGCTATAAAAATAACTTGTATGAAAGTCTTAGGTAGGAGCGTAACGAAGAAGGAATAACGAGTTAATACATTTCCACAGTAGACAGTAGATGATGATACAGTAATATGTAATGTATAAATAACACAATACAATAGAATAAGATACAGAATATATATAGCAATTCTGTCATCTTCCTCTGATCACAATAATAATGTTATGTGGAATTACAACCACACGAAACACGAAGCAATCAGAGACGTGGCAGGTGAATGAAGCCAACAGTTTTGAACAATAAAATTACAATTTTCAAGATTCAAGCCAGGAAGCAAAGCAAAGAAGAGGAAAGTGAGTGTAAATGGATGAGGTTTCAGTGAGTGTTATGAGAAGAGATGAGAGAATGAAATTTTTAAAGAATCTTTCTCTCTTTCTCTTCTCAGCTGGTTTTGACTTGTCCATAATTTTTTACCACTAGCATTTTTCCCATTCTTGTTCTTCTCGTGTTTCTAGATGGTAGATTTTAGATTCTAGACGCTAGACCCTAAACAGCTCATGCATTTTATTTCAGTTGTACATATTATGTTCGTAGGATTCTGATTTCTGATGTAACTTTTTTTCTCATCCGGATGGATTAAGTTTCGACGCGTGGAGTCTGTATGTATATATTTATGTATCTACAATCTACAAATTACAAATCATTATGTATTATGGACTTTGATTCCGTTTGATTGTTGGTCATTGGCTGATTCTTAGTTTGTTACATAATACATAATACACTGATTCTTTAAACTCTGTGTATTTTTTGTTGCCTTCTAAATATATATCCATCTTGGTTCTCTCTTCCTTGGTGTTGGTCATGGTTGATGATTTAACGAGAATGCAAAATTTTTTAAACTAGTTGTATCTTTCTACCTACATGACATGTGTAGAGTGTAGAGGAATACGAAGAAAAACCTCTGATACTCAGATACTTGAAAACCTCCTGTGAAGATTTTCCTAGATTTTTTTTCATTCAAATTTCAAAGAATTGTACTTGTGTGTAGTGTGTACACTGTACACACGTATAAATTACACAGGTGTATGCAGAATCTAGAATGTAGCGAGGAAGAAAAAGTGTGATTCAAAGAGAGAGGGAGAGTAAATAATGTTAGTTGATATAAGATAAATATTATGCAGTGGAATCGGTAATAGATAATATTTTTCTCTTCCTCCACTACATGCATTTTGAATTTTGACGAAAGAGAAAAAAATGCTGGATTTCTAAATTTGGAGAGTAAGAAAATAAAAAAGAAAATAAGGATTGTCAATAATTGAAAAAAAGAGACAAAAACTCAGTCTTATACAAAGAGTAGTATTAAATTAATAAGGTTAAAACTCTTGTGCGACTTTGACTCTTCATTCTTCATTTTGTTAGTTTTTGGTGTGAGCTAATATTTGTTGAGGGCTTTAAACTTTTAGCACTTGGTTTAATACAGACTTGAATGTGCATAGAATATAAGGTAAATAGTAAATGGAGACGATTCTTATAATAACAACAATAGGGACGGAAGTGTATGAAGTATGAAGTGTAATGAGAAGTAAATTTTCTCTGCTGTTGCAGAAAATACAAAAGAAATAAAGAGTCGATGCTCAGTTCATTCCGTTTTGAAAAATTGGAGCAATTATTATTACATTACGAGATGAGGAAGTTCACGGCAAAGGAGAAATAATAATCATTACGATGGGAATTTCTCATCACACTCTACAGCTTTTGCACTTTGGTCACCTGCGGGAAGAAAACACAAGAAGAAGAAAAAGAATAGGGGAAAAATACCGCAGTGCAAAATTTATATAGTAGAACAAAACACATTATTTTCTATGTTGATTTACATTTTTATGCATAAAATAATATTATATTATACCAACTATCCACAAATGACAAAAGAGTCTAGAGTCGAGGAATAGAACAGAACTAAAAAAATAAATATGTAGCTTTTTATTTCAAATTACCTACCCTGCTTCTTTCAAATGTACAGTTATTTTTATTTTGTTGTATAGTGAAAAAATTATGCACATTAGGAATTGAGAATATTCATCAATATAGTTTTTTGATGGGAAATGGGAAACAAAGGGGGAAAAGGAAAGGAGATGGGAGATGAGATATCTAAAATCTAAAGTGTTTTACAATTTGTTTAGTAGATTAAGGAAAAAGATTGTTGAGTACATGTTTTTAATCTGTCTTGAGATCTAAAGCAAAATTCTCTCAATTTAGTTTTTTTTCTTGTCCTGCGCATTTTATTTCTTCGGATTTAAAACGTTTCTCTGATGACTAAAATATAACATGTACATAAAATATCATTTATGATTCTGTACGTTGTACATTTGAGGAGTAATTTTTTATAAGAAAGAGTGAAATGGACAATATGATTTGAATTTTGAATGTATGTAGAATGTAGAATGTAGAAATGAAACTCAATTTTGTATCATGTCTCATTGTATTGTGCGTAAGAATAACTAATACAAAATACAAATGATGAACTCGTCGACGCATTTATTTTTTGTTGACGACGGAATATGAGCATATTATATTAAATCATAATCAAAATGCCAAAACTAGATACTAGAGACGGTACAGACTCTAGATTCTAGACTGTGTACAAGAGAGCTGTCCTCAGTTTCTATTACATTATATTTGATATTTGGGATGATGCTGTTGTTGCTATATTGCAAGTTGTTGGTTGTCATCGTCTGTCTTCTTTTTGTATTCTCTTCATCTGTGTGTGTGTATTATTTGGTTTTATTGTCATGATGACGATATGAATTTAGTGATGACAATACGGGGGGATCTCCGTCGTGTATCGTATACATTAGACGTGAGACAGTTTATGGGGCGAGATAAGTATGATGTTGAGCGTTGAAGAATGAAGAATATGACGATCAACCATCATCTCGTTTTCCTCCGAGTTCAACACAATGTCCACTCTCACATGTGGTATGCATTCTAGAATGTACAATGCTACATTCGACCATTTAACTTGTATTGTCATCTCATACGCTCGTTTTTTGTCACTACATTAACAAATAAGTCCTGAAAGCATGTTCAAAAGAAGAACTTGAGATTTGAGACTTGAGAAGCAACAGCCTTTGATTGTCGGTTTAAAAGGAGAAAATGAATATTACATTTCTATTTCTATTCATCTTTTGTGTTTTGTATTTTATGCTGTGTGGAAGTGTGTATTTTGTATTTTGTAATTTGGCATGTGTGATGATTAGGATGAATGTTGTGAAAATTGTCCATATTCCATAGTACAGTCTAGTTCATTGATTTCTCATTCAACAATATGCTACAAACTGTAAACTACAAACCGTACTGAAAATCTAGGTTTGAAATTGGAGTAGGATTTATGATTAGATTACTTATGAGAAGAGTTGACGACTTTCTTCCTCGTGTTGTTTCCTGTGTTAAGTACATGAAAAGATCTTTTGGATTTTGGATGTATCCTAAAGCAAAACAATTAATTACAAGCGTCATGTACATTGTGCACGTAGCTTAATATTCAGCTATTCAGCCTGTAATATTTGTGTAGGCGCTTTGAAATAATTTTATGGAATTAGGAGTTATTATTATTATGTTGAGTCATATTGACATACATAATTAGCACAAATATGGATAAATGTAGTTGATTTTATACGTGTGCGACGTTGTTCTGTTTTGTGAATAGTGCAGCTTTCATTCATTGAATGAAGACGAAGAAGAGATGCAAAATTAATAAAACAAAATAAAACCATGTGCATTCAAAATTCAGTACTAATTCACAAGTTGGTTGACAGTTGACAGGGATTTGTAAATTAAATCGTCTTATATTATGAGATTTCTTGATCTAGAATCTAGATCTTGCCAAGTATTATTATTATTACTATTAGTGTGGACGTTAGTTGTGGATGAATATGATCTGAATGTCTTAAAATCTAATGATAGACTTTCCTTGCTCATTGTGAATATGATTCCTTGTAGCTTGTAGAAGACGAGAGATGAGGAATAGCTAAAATAATTTTACAGTTTACAGGTATTGTTGAATAATTGAGAGAGGGAATTTAGTTGCAGACTTTAATATTGTATTTTGCATTGATATGGCCTCACTAGTAATAATAATAATGAATTATGAATATACTATTAAGACTAGGACTAGCACGAATGAATAATAGGTAAAGAGCAGAGAGCCGAAAGAAGAATAATGTTATGTCAAGTTGCCTGTTGTTTGTTTACATACAATTTAACATTACACGTAAGTAGAGTGTACATGAGTTTTTGGACTAATGGCCAAAGTGTGTTTTCTTCATTTTATACAGCTTTGCCTGTTGTATTTTGTAGTTTGTACATTGTACATAAATTCTACATTGTTACATTCTATCCTTTGTTGTGGATTGTTGAGTTGAAGTTGAATTTGAGTAGGATTCATAATTACCATCATTATCATCATGAGTATCATCAACTCATGGATGGACTAAAATTTTTCTTGGTATAACGGGAAACTGGCAGGTCAGTATTATGCGTTTTCACAATCTGTGTAGAATGTAGTTGTTATACAGTATTATACAGATTGAGCTTTGAGCTTGTGTCTTGGGACTTGTATGACTCGTCATCAAAATTTACATTTTTTACACATACTATGGGCTATGGACTGCATTCTGCATTTGCAGTCCATTGAAACAGAGGAAAAGGACAAGAACTAACTTGAGTAAATTGAAGAATTTGTACAGTTTGAATTTTGAATCCAAACAACTAGCTTCAACTGCACCTGTAGACTGTAGACATCATAATATTGAATGCATATATTCATTTTATTTCTTACTATTTCTAGTTTTTTCCCTTCTCTTCTTTGAATTGGATTTTATGATAGAGTTAAAAGTCGAGTTAAGAGTCGAGAATTGAGAATTGAGAGCCAAGAGAAAAGAGACGAGGCGAGAGAGATGAAGACCCAACCGACTTAAGTTAAGTTGAGTCTCAAAAGTCAAGCCAAAGCAAGCCTGGCCAGACCAGACCAGAGAGGATAGAAAACTCATGCAAACTTTAGTAGTAACTTGACTTGACTTGTTCTTCTTCTTCTCCTCGTAATACTGTAATGTGTAATGTAATAGACAAAGAGGCAAGGAGAGTTCTCGTTGTTGTTTAGTTGTTGTTAGTTGGTACGTGTTTGTGTTTTCTATCTGTCTGTTGGCTCTACATTTTAGGATCCCTTTTGGGCATAACAATGTTCAAATGTGCAGTACAGGATTCAGTACACAGTATACGCACACATTGAGTCCAATAATACGTCACTGGTTTGGCTCTCTCTCTCTAGGTTAAATCGTGGGTAGGTTATATAAGCCAAAGTGTACATTGTACATGCATATTGTATATGTTGTATATATACATAAAGTATAAAGTATAAAGTACAAAGCCTTTGACAATGTACAGTGTACAATCTAGAATATAGAGAATATAATATACTCGATGCTCGATGGTAATTACATTTTACGTCATGTATTACTCAAAAGGTGAATTTTCTGCCATAAGAGTGAAATATACGAGGAAAAATCTATTATTCCAAAGTTACACACACACCAAGACAAAGACACTGACAAACTACAGCCTAAAGTCTAAATGTTGGATTCTAGATTTTAGGCTCTGGATGCTAGATTCTAAAGTAAAGTCTAAAGTAAAACCCCATTTCATACATTTAAGATTGTTTGACTACGTGTGTAATATTTATTAGGTATATGAGATAAAGATGATGAAAAGAAGACGAGGTGGTTAGATGTCAGATAGGAGATGGTTCATATAAAATGTAGTTTGATAGATAGATGGAAAGATAGACAGAAAGAAAGAAAGGAAGATGTACCACTAGTACTATTATTATTATTATGGATGTTATTTGTAGATAGTAGATACTAGATACACTTTTAGCTGGTTCTCGTCCATGACCATAATGCATCCTCTATTTTCATATAAGTACATGTACACGTACACAGAGTTTGTACAGGAACAGGTAAAAAGGATGTGTGGATTGTGGATGTAGTTCAAGTAGTCAACTTTGTTCAGATTCAGCATTCAGTATTTAGTATGACTTTTGTCTAGTTTCTACTCTCGAGTCTCGAGTCTCTAGTCAACTTTTGATGGAAAACCAGGTAAATGGTAAATTTCAAGTAAAGTAAGTAAAGTGTGTTTGTGTCTTTTGGTACCAAAAGACACAAGAGAAAAAGTCTCAAGATGTTTATGGTACGGTTATGTTCGAAATAGGTATTGTCTTAAAACACAAAGAGAGAGAGAGAGAGAGAGAGAAGGAGACAATCAGAACCAAAGCCAGAGTCAGAGCCGGAACTTGAATGTTGAAGTGGGTCTCTATTCCTTGCGAAAAAATGAACATGCACACAGGCCCACATAAACTACATTAGCTACAAACTACAAAGACGAGATAAAGCAGATAGATTGATATACCTTCAACATAGAGAGACATACATACGGATCCATTCAAAGATTGGATACTTGATATTCAAGTCTAGTGACTAGTGTGTAGAGCTACAGTGTACAGTGTACACGGACTGTACATTGTACATGCTCATGATGATTTTACCGTGTTTTACCGTGAGGGAAATGAGGGAGGATAAAATATTATATAGTGAAATAAAGGGGAAAATGTAGGGAAAATATTATATAGTGAAATTGCGAGAAAATCTCATGAATCTTTACGCTTTACCTCTCTCTCTCTCTCCGTCTTCCTTCCCTTCTCTCACTGTCGTTTTGATGTTTTGATGTACATTGAGCATTCAGCATTCAGTCTAAAATCTTTACTAACTTACTTGTCTGTCTCAAGACTCAACTCTGTAGTTTCAAGTCTGCACTGAGGAAAAAGCCAGCCAATCTAGCAACTTTAGGTCCAATTTTGACAAAAGGTGATTCAAATGCTAATCTCATGAGGTTTTCCTTTGCATAAATGTATGTGCAGTGTACAATGTGCAATGTAGAACGTAATATAATGGAATATGGAAGAGAATAGAATGAAATATAATAGAATTGAGTATACACGAGACACGAGGTCGGAAGAAAAGGTCTCTTCTTGCATTTTTTATTAAAGACCATAGTTTGTAAACACATAAGGTACCGTTTTACTCATGTATACAAGTATACAGATATTGTTTCTTCCCAAAAGAATTAGTTTTCCGTTTCACATTATTTTTCCCTCTTATCCTCTTTTCTACATTTACAACGTACAGTGTACGATGTATATTTTTTGTCGTATACTAGAAACCTATAGACTCTAGACGCAAGACACAATTTATTAATTGGTTCAACATTCAAACTCAAATCTTTCATCAATTTATAGTCAGAGCACGAAATTTCAAATTGAAAATCGTTTCATGGGACACAGTACTTTTGTTTTGTACTTGGTCCATTTTCCATCATAAAACTTTTATTTTTGTGTTTCTGTATTTAGGTATAAAAATTCTGGAAATGTAGAACTGTTTTTTGTAGGGGATATTGGCAATGATTTTGTTTTGTATTTTGTATTTTTATTTTTTAAGGTTTATTGGTCCCAATTTTCAATGTATTTCAGTAGAATTGAATTTTTGTTTGATAAAAGATGTAATTGCTGGTAATAAGGTATTGTACGTGAGTGCTCGATGCTCAATGTTCGACGTTCGACCGCTGTCACTAATGATGAGAATTTGCATTAAAACTGTTTTTTATTCCGGACAATTTTCTAGCTTTTGATTTTGAGGAGTTGCTAGTTTGTAGCAGTTTGTTGTAGATAATTTAGTTGGTGGTGTAAGAAGTAAAAAGCTATGTTTTCCACTAGTTTACCTGTTTTTTTTATTGTTGTTGTTTTGTTGCTGTTGGTTGGTGCTTCTGCTACCGCTGCCATGTCACGGTACGTTCTGCAGTAATTGTGAATTGTGACTATGACTATGAACATTATTTGTAAATGAACAAGACGTGAAATTATCACGCACAGGCTTCTTCTTCACTCTTCACGAGTGTACAATTTTGTTTCAGCTGTTTTTTTGGGTAATGGTAGGTTATTATGGTGTAGGAACTAGGAACTATCTAGAAGCGAACGAATATACTCTAATGCTATCTCAACATGGGATATAATGTGAGTGTATCCACACGCCTTACAATACCGTTTTAAATGTAATGTAATTTGGTAAAAATCGTCATGATGATGATGATGATGATCTTTAATGAAACTGAGGTTCAATCTCTGTTTTCTCCTCTTGCTTCTCTCTGTTTGTTCCTTCAATGTTCAAGAATGTTCTTTTTCCTATAAATTGATGCTCGTTTGTATTTAGTATTTAAGCAACATCAAGAATCAAGAGAGAAGTCAAGTCAAAAAGTTTATTTTCCGACATTTGTATTCTATTCGATGCTTGGAGTTTGTATTTCATCCATCTACTTGTAAATTTTATCTATCTTTTCACCCCTTTGCAGAATTCAACGTTAATTTGGCATTCGGAATTTGGAACCATAATTAAATATTTATTTACAGGAAGCATAGAAGTACAGAAACCAAAAAAGAAGGAGTTTTTGTGCTTGTAATTTGTAATTAATTTTAAGAGTAGGCTAATGATGATTGTTCCGTTTTTTCCTTCATTTCTCTCCCTTGAAATTTGATAAAGGATAAAGGATACATTATAAATAAAAAGTAAAGAGTGAGAAAGTGCGGAAAAGTATAATACTTTTAAAACAAAAAAATGAAATGAATGAATGGGAAACTGTCGAATGTGGAATGGAATGGGAGAACGTACGTTTCAAATTAAGAAGTAGCAGTAGTAGAGGTATAAAATGGAAACAAAACAGAACAGAACAAGTGTGAGATACGTATAATTTGGAATGGGAGAAGAAACGGAAAGAAAGAATTTTGAATGTGTCAGAAATCAAGTTGAAACTACAAACTACGTATAAAATAAAGGATAAAGAATAAATTTTTTGCTTCTAATTTGTAGTGTATCCTAAAGTGTTTTAGCTTCTAACTGTTGAAGCATACAAAACGAAGAAAAAAAAACGTATCGTGTATTAGATACATTTATATTTTATATGGACATGTTTTTTAAATCCTGATTTCTCTCTCTTCCTCTGTTGTACATTATATACACATGTGGACTTTGGTACAGTAAATGATGATAAAGGAGTCGCAATGGACGTAAACTAGCGATAGGGGACGTTTATGCGCTTTTTGTTTCATCTCCTTAAGCGGATTAGTGTCATAGTTGAAGATTGGCAAGATTATCATGTTTCTATGAGATTATTAAGGAGGCATAAAATAAATAAAGTCGTGTATCTTTTATCAGTCATCAATACTATTTGATATCTGATGAAAAAAGAGAAAGCACCATCATAATCTAATTTACTGACTACGAACTTAATGTTCAAAATGTTGAATAAAATGGTTCAACTTACTTTAAAATGAGAATAAATGTACATTTTGCATTTTATCATGGACCTCATTCCCATATCGAGTAATAAATAATGGGAACAGTAATATTTTTTTGGGATATTGAATTTTGAATAATATTATGTATTTCAATTTTGTCAGTAAGTCTCAAATTACTTTATGTCATTATTTCTCAAGCCTCAAGTCAGGTCAGAATTTTATTATTTCTGTCTTTTTTTTTGCTTATGTTGAGGCGGTCAACAGTGGAAATTGTCCCATAGTATCAAAATGTTGTATAAAAAGTAAGTTGGGTGATAATATAGGGATGTTGATGTGTGAGTAGTGAATGTAACTGTACGACCAAGACATTACGAGAAAGAAAAAGAACTAGAAACAAGTTATGATTGATAGTAAATAGTAGGATGCATGTGATGTGTGAGAGTGTGAGAATCTCATGTGGCATGTGATATGTGATATAACGTGATGGACGGGGTTGAACAAACTTGACTTGCGATTTATTAGATAACACAGTCTAAAAGTGATGATATCATATTATGATCGTATAATATGACGTGTATAAAAGGTAAAAGGTATAAAATTTATACTTCATACTGTATCTATTCGAGCTTTGAGTAGCTATTCAGTTTCTGCATGTACTGATGATGATGATGTATGACTTTTAATTGCCTAATTTAATGTCATATTGTCTTACTGTCTGCTCCTGGCTCCTGAATCCTGGTAAAAAGCAAGAATGGGATAAATTCTTCTTATTAAAGTATATTATTATATTTTTTACTTGAGACTTTAGAGTTGAGAATAAGAGGATCATCATAATACACAATACATGTGTAATTAAATAATGGAGGAGGAAACTGTAGGAAAGTAAATAAATATAAATATTTACCCTTCTTACCTCTTACCATAATCATTCATTTATTTGTATTAGTCAGCAATATCAAATATCAAATGGCATGGACAAAAACAGTAAACCTGTAATAAGCTGTAATCAGTAATGATTGTCATCACGGAAACATGTAATTTTAAATTTCCTGACTCTTGATTCCTGACTTTTCTTGAGTGCTGAATCTACATGGTTTTTGATAAATTCATTGGTCGTTTCCGGGAATCCGGTTAAAGACTTTAGAGGAATGGAATGGTGAGAAGTTGATGTGGACTGTAGATTGTAGACATGAGACTTTTAAAAGAATAACGGTTTGTCTGTAGTTGTTTTTTTTTTTGCGAATTTTTTGCTACAAAACTTGTACAACTACTGTAAATATTTTTAATTTGTAATGGTGAATTTCTTGTAAATTGTTAGTAAAGAGTAAATACAAATGATGTTTATAAATATGATGACGTGTGTCCATGATTGAAATGTGTATTTTGTGAATAATGTTCAAAATTCAAAATATTTCAAAGGAAGCATAAAATAGAATAAAAGACACAATGAATTTTAAATAACTAATGTGATTATTGTTTTTTGTGTACAGATATTCCGCAATCACAATGGAACTGCCACAAACGGTAATGGCCAACCAATGGGCATTATTCCTCAACAATATATCCAACAACAACAGCAACTCAGTAAGTTAACTACATGATAATGTACTTTCAATCTGTAGACCGTAGACGTATCAAATCAAAAATCAATAGTAAAAAAGCGATAATAAAATAGTAAAATATCATAGCAGTAATAATAATAATAATAATAATTTTATGACAAGAAAAAGTAAAACCAGTAGTTTCATGTCAAATAAATTATTTTTTAATAGCTACTTAATTGTAAATGTACACGGCAAGTAGTGTACTTTTGATGCATACTTAATACTTACATTGGTGCAGTCATGTGCAAATTCACGCACACAATACCTTTTACAAAGTATTACTCAAGTGTTTTTATACAATACAATCTACTGCAAGTATATGTTATGTATTATGATTTTTTTATTGAATTATTATTGACTGACGTGATATGTTTTGAGACGATACAAGATACAGGACACAAGTTACACGATATGTGTTTAAAATGATTTGTCTATATTGTATATTGTATCTTCTCTAATTCTATATTATTATCATCTTCAATTTTACAGTTAGTCATAGATCATAGATATGCGATATGTGTCTGTATTTGTGATTTACTGCTGACAATGAAATTGATTTTTCTTTTTTTTTCTCTTTTTTTAATTTACAACAGCAGCCGCAGGACTTCAGACTTCGGGGTCGGCGGGATATCCTATTGCCACTCCATATGTTCTTAATCCACAAGAGCCATATGCCTTCATTGCAGGTAATGAAAATGAAATGAATAAATAAATAAATAAATACGCAAGGAAGAAAGAATGAATGTAAAAAAAGATATCCAAAGTTTGAGTATTCGCTAGGCGCTTGGTCTTATAATCTGTAAGAAAGGGACTTTCATTATTTTCATTATAGTGTCTATTTTTTCTGTATAGCTTGGTGCTTGTTTTTTCATGATCTTCTTCCCATATCCCATACAAAGAAAATCATACAATTACAAAAATTAGACTCTGGGTAATGCAAGATGTAAGAGAGAATTTTGGTTGAGACTTGGGAAAAACAAAATAGGAATAAGGACTGTGAAATTATACTAGATAGTAGTGACTAGAAACGTAAATGTGTACGAGTATGTGGAATAAATAGAAAATAGATAAATAAAAGGAACCGATTGAACCGGAACTTTTCTATTTGTCAGCATGTACGTATAATGTATAATATATAATACGTAGAAGTTTGAAAATAATGTGTAGCTCATATATCTGCAATATACATATCATACATTGTTCCGACACATTTTTTTGTACAGGAGCTATTGAAAATGTTTTGAAGTTAAAAGTACAGCTAATCTCATGAGTGGAATTAGGAATTACTAGTCATATTTTAGTAATAGGTAGTCAAAAATAGGGTGAAGAAGTATAAGAAGAAGAAGAAATAGAAGATGCTGATGACGATGATCTCAAATCTAAAAATGTGCAGTGCATATGTTCCGATCAGAAATGAGTGCTTCTCAATTCTCAATTCAATTCAATTCAACTTGATGACAATGACACTCTCCTGACGTGAGAGATGTAACCGACTGTTGAGAATGCTGATTGATATGATTCGTTAGCCTTCTATTTGAAATACTGCTGTTTCTATTTCTTGTACTTCTTTTTGATTTTTTTTTCGTATTTAGAATTTAGACGTCTTGCAGACTCAGGTATTTTTTTTTGTTAAAGTTAAAGAACTAAAAAAAAAGTTTGTGTACTGGTAAATTGAAAAGGTACATGGTATAAATCTGTATGTTGTATGGTTACATGTGGCTATATTCTCTGTTATGTGATATGTGATATGAGTTGAGGTTTGAAATATAGGCAATTTGTTTGTCAAGGTTCATGAGAGAAAATCTTTTAGAATTTAATTTAACTTTTCAACTCAACAAAATGCATTAACATATATTATGTATGGAGTATGAAGGATGGAGAGGATGAAAGGAAAAAGTACTCTGTAGATTTAACTTTTAGCTCCATTTTCCGCTACTCAGTCACATACAAACTGGATCAGAATAACGTATGACAGGAAAACTGTTTCTTCTTGTTGTTTGCTTGTTTCTTCCCGTCTTTTGTTTTTCCCCTTTTGCTATATTTAAATTTTTAAAAGGATTTTTGAATAGAAATGAAATGTTAAAGAAAAGCAAAGAATAACAAGTGATGCACAGTTTTTATTCCCTTTGAAATTTTCTGCATGTATACAGATAATTTAAAATGTACTCTTCTACCATATTTGACATGCTTTCGAGTTAAATTTACTCAAATACAAACTGAACAAAATTAAAGTATCCTAAATATTATATGGTATGCAGTATGCAATGTATCGTGTTTTATGTATATATTATGTACACTTTTGGTTCTCATTTACCAATGTTACTTAAAAATTGAAAACACGATGATGAGTTTTACAATGTATTTGCTTCAAAACAAAAACAAGAAACCAGATCATTATCCTATTGTTTCTTTTGAGAAGGTAGTATATTATGCAAACTGCGAACATTGTTGTTGTCTCATTTTGCATTACCATTATCTTTAGCCATGATTTGTAGTTTTAGCGTGACTTGAAAGAGCTTGAACAGATGATTTTTTCTTCATGATCTACTGCCTCAATTTTAGTCATGTAGTGATTTTCACCCTTTCCAAAGTTATAATAATATGTGGGATGTATTTGACGGAAACTAAATGCTGTTTTGTTTCAACATCAGTATAATTTACAATACATTGTTAAAAGTCGCGAATTGTAGCGAAATAGAGAGGGATAGATTTTAAATTATATGTGTAATGCTCAATGGATAAATAGTATATATAGTATACATTGCTGATAATACGAGTATCTTTAAAATGACCTAAATCTTTAATCATTGAATCTTTATTTATTTTTTTCTTTTAGGCTCGACGATGGTTCCTGGTTACTACGCAGCAGCCCCATGGGGAATTTACCCTGGTAATTTATTTATCCTACATTGAAAATTGAAAGTACATAAAGTGTGTACACTGTATATGGAAGAAGAGTATGACAAAATGGTTACATTAATTTATTTTTGTTTGATGATTTTATATAGGACTGACTACTATGGGGGCGCAGCCAAGAAGACCTCTTTCTCCAAATACTGAGATGAATGCAAATCCGGGTGCACAATACCAGATGATTCCAGCTTTCTATGACCAGAATGGAAGCATTGTTATGGGAGCTGCTCGGGGTGGGCATTTTTCATCTGTTTCTCCAGCCCCTGTCCTTGTCAATAATCCGGGTAAATTATACATACGGTGTACATTTTACTCGGATGTAGACATATCTTACCTTACTTTTCTTCTGTTTTTTTTTTTTACTTTTTAGTTTTTTTTTATCCATAAAAAATCGTATTTGTTTTGATTTACTATGTTTTTTATTTAACTGTGGTATTTGGATTTATTATTATTAATTATAAGATACGTATAATTTTCAAACAAAGTATATTTTGGATTTCTTCATCTTTTTCTATTATTTGTATCACATTTTTCTCACAGTTTCACTATTAGTTTATCCCTGTATATTATTCAAGTCAACATAGTATAATATTACACACTCTTAGACTGGTGTACTTTAAGTTATAAAAATACAAAATTTAGGCTGGTTTTACAATTTTGCTTGATAAACTTTTAGTACATCACAAATCATAATTCACATTAAGCTACAAAATATAATAATATTATACATGCACATATGTTTGACCATAAGAAATTTCCATATGTATAGGCGTTCAAAACCAGCAGGGTTACGGTGTGCAACAGTTTGGCGCTTCTCAGGGTTATAACACTGCTATCAATCCTTCCATTGGACCAGGTCACTAACTAAACCTTCGTTTATTGTATATAATAATATAATATAATGTACATACATGTATTTGTAGAGTATTTATTTTTTATTATTGCAGTAGAAATTAGAATCGTATCAAACGTAAGCTTTTTCACCTTCCCAGTCTGTAGATATTTGAAAGATAATAAAAAAGGCAACGGATTGTTTTTTCCTAAATTTATTTAAAAAGTATAAAGGGCCAATAAAATTAAAGATTGTACAGTTTTGTAAACTGCTCACATTAAAAAGTGAATAGTGTATTATTTGCACACACACGTTATTTCTAAACGCTTGTTCAATCCTATTAACTTGCAGACTTGGATGGGAGAAAAGAGTTACGCTTGATACAATTTATTGATTATTCTGTATCTGGGAACTGGGAAAATGGTGAAAAATAGATAAATAAATATCTGGGAAAGAAATTAAACAGAGGTGGAGGTTAAGACGGAAGAGGGAATATAAATAGGGAATGCAATGACGACTAAGCTCCTTTTGAAATTATTGTCTATGATCTATGAAACCTGCGGAAGAAAGAAAACAAAAACAACTTATTGTCAAATGTTGTTATATTTTCAATGCTTGGCAAGGATTTTTCATCATCAATATTGACTTTTTCAATTTATAGGGTCTCCAACACGTGGAGTTATGAATGGTGGATCTTCAAGGCTGATTAAAGAAAAAGAATTTCTCAATAGTAATAGTGCAGCATTATTTGGAGGTGAGTTATGTTTCATTTCACACTTTACTGTATAATATATTTTTTATCCAATGTGGTCTAGTGGTCAGGATAATTTTGTATGCATAATTGGAATGTCTTTTTTACGGCACTGTAAAAGAAGTAACAATTATAGACTAATAATAAAGACTTAATGGTGATTTTATTTTGTTTGAATTTCAGCTACAAGCCCTCTGTTTCCTAAAATTGGGCGTCAGAATTCGACTTCTTTGGAGAAACCCTCTGGGCGCAGTAGACTGCTTGAAGACTTCAGAAATAACCGTTTTCCTAATTTACAATTACGCGATCTAACGAATCACATGGTAGAGTTTTCGCAAGACCAACATGGATCCAGATTTATTCAACAAAAGGTAATTACATTTTAATTTGAATTCTTATTTAAAGTTAATTTATGTTCTATATTCCGTTTCATTGTTTATGTATAATAATAAATTTTACCAACTTTCTATACTTTAATAATTTAATGAATAAAAGAAAAGACATTCATGACATTTTGTTTTGATCTTGTTCTCTTGCAGCTGGAGCGAGCTACACCTGTAGAAAAACAATTAGTGTTCAATGAAATCATTGGATCTGCTTACCCTCTTATGACCGATGTTTTTGGAAATTACGTGATTCAGAAATTTTTTGAATTTGGCTCACCCGAACAAAAGACAGCACTGGCCCAAAAAATTCGTGGAAATGTTCTACCCCTCGCCCTTCAAATGTACGGTTGTCGTGTTATTCAGAAAGCCCTTGAATCTATTGGTCCGGATCTCCAAAAAGAAATTGTTAGAGAATTGGATGGACATATTCTCAAATGTGTCAAGGATCAGAATGGCAACCAGTAAGTTGATTTATTTTTTTATTTTTTATACAAGGGAAAAATAATACAAAAGGGATTATTAATATTTATGATGTTAAATGGATTGAATATTATTCTTTATTTACAAGTTAAATGAATTAATTAAAATGTTTTTTTCTTTCTTTGTTTTCTCTATTTACAGTGTTGTTCAAAAATGTATTGAATGTGTTGAGCCGAGCTCGCTTAGCTTCATAATTAATGCTTTTCACGGCCAGGTAAATAATGAGGCATGTACCACTCCATACTGTATTATTGTTTTTGACTTTGTTTTTGTTTCTTTTTATTGAGTAAAATTCAAAATTTAGATAATATAAAAGAATGATATAGTATTTACTGTATTTACATGCTGAATCGTGGATGTATTCTTTTTCATAATTATTTTTTTACTTGTGTCTATAATTTTAAGAAGAACGATTTGTAGGATTTTTTAATTTACCTTTTTTCTTTGAAATATAATTTATCATAGCAGATTTACGCTTTGTCAACACATCCCTATGGTTGTCGAGTGATTCAGAGAATTTTGGAACATTGTACAACTGAACAAACTCAAGGAATTTTAGATGAGCTCCATGAACAGGCTGAGTCCCTCATTCAAGATCAGTATGGAAATTATGTTATTCAACATGTTCTTGAACATGGAAAACCAGAGGATAAAGCAAAGATTGTAGCCATAGTAAGAGGAAAAGTTTGTTCATACTCTCAACACAAATTTGCTTCAAAGTAAGTCATTTATTATTTACAAATAAATATACATACACTACAAAAGAACCAAAAGTAAAATGATGAGGAAATATTTTATTTACAGTTTGAAAAGCAATGAAACGTGAAACTAGAACGCAGTGTGTATTTTGTGTACTACAATGTCTTTATTATTTATGTTGTGTTTTTTATTTTTGCTCTAGTGTTGTCGAGAAATGCGTCACTTACGCTACCAGACAAGATAAAACCGTTCTTATTGATGAAGTGACTGACTATAACACTGACAATGGGTATTTTTCATTTGAAGTTATTCCATTATTTGCATCATATCACTCTACTTTTATTATTATTATTAGTTGGTATTACTCAGTATATTATGTGACATTTTAGTACATGAAATGATGATGATAAAAGAATAACATTGTTCGCTTTCCGTTTTAAAACCTTATTGAAATGTTTGTTTTGTGTACCAAAATATAAATAAGTAGATAAGTAGTTCTATTTCCAATTTGACACGTTCTCACAAAGTTTTGAAAGAAAACAAAAGTATTTGAACACAACTGTGTTTGAATGATAAAAAAAAGTACCTTTGATTGAATAATCTCCATTCTCTATATATGTATTTGTTTGTTGATTTTTCAGTGTAACCACCAGCCCCTTGAACATAATGATGAAGGATCAGTATGCTAACTACGTAAGTCATTTATGGTCTAACAATAGTCTAAGAATATGTAGCAACACACAATGTGTATGTATAAGCTCATACAAATTCATAACTAAAGTTACTTGATGTATTAATAATATCTAATAATTATGAATTAATCATTTGTTATTCTTTACTCCTTTTAGGTTGTACAGAAAATGATTGACGTCGCAGGTATGGTTCTAAACATGTTGTCAATTAAAAAATACATATCTGAAAATTAGATGATTATTTTTTTGGTTGGTGGGCTGGGTTTTAATTTTGACCTTCTTCCTTTCCCGACGCAAAGTAGAACCGTCCCAACGAAAGATGCTGATGCAGCGAATTCGCCCTCATCTCGCACAGCTCCGGAAATACACTTATGGGAAACACATCATCGCCAAGCTTGAAAAGTGAATTGAACAATACACTATGTGTTTTTTTATTTATGATAGTGAATAATGAGAATATAATATTGTAGCAAATTTGAGATTAAGAAATTTGGGATTTTATTGTTAAAATTTTGGGAACACATCTTTAAACATTATAATTTATTTGCGTGTGTGTGTAATCTTAGGTATTTCCTGAAAAACCAGGATTTTGGCCCCATTATATGTTTTAATAATAATACGATGTAACGACGTTTTCTGAAAATTTCAAGATATGTTTTTATAACATAATGTATTTTTTGTTCTATTCATAGGTATTTCCTGAAAAACCAAGATTTTGGGCCCATTGGTTTGTTGCATTTTATTGATTTTAATCTATAATTTTATATTTTATAATTATTGTATTTGAAAAAATCAAAATTTTGATTTTTTAAGAATACCCAGCAGCGAACATCTTCCGCCGAAAATGACTTGTAGATAGTTATAATATAGCAATTTCTATATATACAGTATAGTTATACATAACGAGTAACCATGTGCAAGAACTAACCACCCTAAAAATTTGAAAGTCCTAACTTAATCGGAAGTATTTGGAAATAATTAATTAAATTTGAATTTATGTGTAAAACATAGAGAAAATTATAGGTCGATTTTCTCAGCTCGAAACTTCGTGCTTGCTGCTGGGTTTTCTTAAAATTTGAGTTAATAAAAAAACAATGTTTGTATGCACTTAAATTTATAATGTTGTTATTTTGTATTATATAGGACCACCATCAAACTCCCAGAACCCACCCTCAAACAATGTTTAGACAGGTATGTTGATTTATGTTTTTTTTTTTAAAATGCACTTACATTTAATTAGTTGAATATGATGAATTAAAGTGGAATATTAAATGAAAGTATGATATTAAAGATCTAAAGAAGATAAAACTAATATGTGTTTTTTATTTATTTTTTTATTTTACTTGTCTTCATCTAGGGCCACCACCATTATCTCCAAAATTTTACTTCTGGGGTCCTATTATATTTGTATAATTCCAGAGTTGCTCAAGCTGTACACTCAACCTGTGTCGAATAATTTGTCAAGCTGTTGGCTCTCTACTTTTCTACAGTATTTCTCTGGGTGACGGGCCTCTTTTGCCTCGTATTTTTTTTGTGTATTTCATATATTACGACTTTTTTTCGTTTTTAAGCGAACTAAATATATGATAATATAGAATCTATGTTGTGTTTATACACTTTACAGTAATTCATAAGAAATTTTTAAACATTATACATACAAATATTATCATACTTTTCTATATACAATATACATTGTGTAAATATATAAAAAATGAATGAATGATGATGATGAATTTTCCTTGTAGAAAATGTAAAAAAAATGACCTTTTTTTGTAAAGAAAAAGGAATGTAAACATGAAATTCTATGAACATTGACTTTATGAAATACTACATGTTAAGGATAACATAATCTAAGTTGTATATGAGATAAGATAAATTAAGATATGACATAAGATTTTCACGACAAGAATAAAGAAACATTTACTAAAAGCAATAATATACAAAATATCTTATGGAGAGAAGAGAGAACAATATAGTTTTTATTGTATGTTGACAAATTACTTCGGTGTTGGGAGTATGGGATCAGTCTGGATTGGGCCGACCTAGAAATGTGTCGCTTATTTGGTTAAAAATTAAAAACTTTTTAAAATCACTCAAAATCAGCTTTTAAGGGTTTTTTATAATGCAGAATTCAAATTTACCCACTAAATTTTAAAAATCCAATTTTTAAATCCAAAATTTGGGCCA
>JAQGBH010001837.1:0-28716 GCA_034698265.1 Sminthurinus aureus
GAAATTATGGTGAAAAAAGTCAACACCATTATTTTACCATTTACACACGGTCTTTATAGGTAATGCGTTATAAGGGTCTGTATGTTGTACATATGGACACTATATAACATATAATATTATAATAAAATGCACAATATTATGATGAATATTGCTGAAAGAAGAAGAAGAAGTATAAAAATGAGCAGGAGTATGAAGGAGTTTTGACTCCAATCTCCAAACTCCCCAACGTGCAAATAAATATATGTACAAAACATCAAAAAAGTACAAGCGAATGAGCAAGTGGTTTATGCCTTATATTTTACGTCTTTTAAGCTAGTAGCTACTAGCTAGTGAATGAGTGAGTGAGTAAGTGAGTGAGTAAGTAAATGCGAGTGAGTAAGCGAAGGGAGAAAAACTTCCGTAGCTGTGCCTCTTTTCACTCACAAGTCAGTAGATTTTTAGTGGTAGATAGTGGATAGTGGATGCAGATGTGGAGTTACCCATTCAAATCTTGACTAACTGTGAGATTATTTTGTGGTGTGCTTTGAGCTTTGATCATTTGATCATTTGATATTTGATTCTGACTGTTTGTTGTCTGCTGACGTTTGTCCCCTTGATTCTTGATTCTCTTTTCTCTTCCTATATTTAATGTTTACAATTTACATACATCTACAATTTACATACATCTACATGATAATATGCAATATGCATAGAAATCTAGATACATACTAGATAAGTACCACAGTGGATTCCAAGAATCAAAACGTATAGTGAATAAAGTTTCTAAATTATCCGTTTACCTAATTAAGGTCCTACACATACAATTTACATACATCTACATATGCAGTGTATCTATACAGAGTACCGAGTATACAGAGTACAGAGGGAGGGAGAAAGGTAGAGATCGAGAATCGAGAGAAGCAGACTGCAGTTCAGTTTCCGTGTGTACACATAGATTAATTCTCTTTATACGCACAATGTTTTGAATTTTGCTCAATACTCAATATCATTTAGTATTTGCATGTGAGCAACTGTCAACTGAAAAGTATATCAGTAGTGTGTATTTGTGTGTATCGTGTAGATTGCAGATTGCAGATAGATATACAGTATACAGTTACAAGTGTACAACTAAGGCTATTTCAATAACAACAACAACAATAACAACTGCAACACTTTCGTCAATAATTTGTTCTAGGTGTTACGAATCCACATGACCAATCACCACTGACAGATTGCTTGAAATTTCCTCAAAGTTTTGTGTATGTATCTAAACGTTTTATTCAATTTTTAATACGACTGTGTAAAGTGTACATAAATAGTGGTTTTTTATCTTTGACCTACTGTTGAAAGACAAAAGTCAAAAGTTGTGCTTTTCCGCCTTGAAACTTGAAAGTGGATTAAATAAATCTGAAAGTGCTTAAAAATATCAGACAATCGAAAATGGCACATTTGGAAGATGCAACTGCGAAAGAATTGGAAGCTCTTGAGCTTGTAAGTTTTCCATTTTTATGTGCACATGCATTCACATTTCACATGCATTTTATGAATAAAAAAAATTAAAAACATATTCTGACGTATGACGGTCAATCGTATTGTTTTATGTTCAAAAACTCCAGCTAAAGGATCGACTGGGTGACTATTTAAAAGATGAATTGGATGGTTATCAAAGACATGATGCCAATTTACTTCGTTGGCTACGAGGTAACAGTTCTAGCTTCAAAGCTCAAATCAAATATAAAAAGTAAAATATTCGGGTACACATATCACATTTCATTTAAGTGTTTTGAGGTTGGAGAAAAAGTACAAATTACATGACATGTGAATTATGAATGATTTTATTCTTTTATAATGTGATTCTTGAAATTTGGAATTTGGAATATTTTGTATTTTGACTAACCAGCTCGAGAAAATTCAGTTGAAAAAGCGGAAAAGATGTTGAAAGCGTCAATGATCTGGCGCCGAGAAAATGATGTGGACAAAATGTTAACATGGAAAAGACCTGAAATGTTTGACAGTGGTTTCAAATTTTACGCACCGGGTGTCGATAAAGAAGACTGCGTTAGTAAGTTGTTCCTTCATCTAAAATTTTGAGGATTGTTTCAAGTTTAAAGTTTCAAGCTACATATGAATATTTTGAAAAAACACAAAAACATAAAACAATACGTATCTTAAATTCTAAATAATTGCAATGAATTGTGAATCCTGAGCATACGAAATAACTGTAATGTACTATTATGTATTAATTCATTCCCTCCTGTACAGTTTCTATTGTACCTTTTGGTAAATGGGATTTTCGTGGTGCCGTTGAGTCAGGTCATCGACAGGACATAATCAAGTACTCGAATCAAATTTTGGAGCAGGGTTGCGCCTTTATGCGGAAGGAGAGTAACGAGAAGAGAATATTGAACCAATTCATCATCATTTTCGATTGGGAAGGATTCGCTCTCAACCAAATCCTCAGCCGTGAAAGTAATAAAAAAATACTTCATGCTTCGGATTTTAGCTTATAGTTTGTAGCTTGTACCATCTTTTTTAATTCTATATTCTATAATACATGTTATGCAATCTAAATACTTGTATAATAATATATGAATTATGAGATTTATGATTTGTGAGTTATGAATGATGAAGGATGAACGCAGACAGAGTAAAAAAAAGTAATTTTGAGTCAAGTGGAAGCAGAAGATTAAATCATCATACATCCGTAATCCGTAATAATGTATTTTGCACTAACTTTTATTTCTTCCTGTTTTTAGCTGTGGAGACTTTTATGGAATGCTTGCGTGTATTTGAAGGTACAACATATACCTATTTTTCTTTGTACTAAATTCTAAACGTCTAGATTCTAGATTCTAGATAAAAATGCGTATAATGCGTGTGTATTTAATTTCTTTTGTTCGCTGTACTTCGATAATATTATGATGTATGAAAATGAGCAACTTGCAAAACTCATCTCAATGAAATATTAAATACCAAATACATGACTATAATTATGACTTTAATTTTAAATGCAAATTAATCCCACTTATTTTGTATTCTTTGTATTCTTACAGCCAACTATCCAGAATCCTTGAAAAATGTAAGAAATTATTTTTTAAGTCCGTTCTGTATTCTGTAAAAAGCTGAATTGTAATTTTACTTTAGCTAGTAGATGTTTTTATATAGTGTTTTAATTTTGTCTTGAATCTTGAATAATTTGTCAACAGGCATACGTAATCAACGCTCCAGCAATATTTGAGCTAGTTTACAATCTCCTAAAACCATTTGTGACTGCTCATACCTTGTCTAAAGTACGAATTTTTGGATCAAATTCTGAACAATGGAGAGCTGCCCTGTTAAAGAACATTGAGGCTTTTAATCTCCCATCCCAATACGGTGGAACGAATACCGCATGCAAATACTACAACTTTAGTGATGGAGTTGCAAGATTACCATTACCTGAGGACTTACCAAAAAGTAGTTTCAAAACTGTGTCAATTTCCGCTGGAGAAAAGATATTCGTCGATTTTATTGTAACTGTCCCAGGAACTAAATTAACGTGAGTACAATTATTAAGTCAGAAAAAATTACAAAAAATCCGTAAAAGGGCATTTTATATTTTGGAAATCAGCGTTTTCATGTATTTATTTATGTCGGGAATTTTAGTAACAAATAGTTTGTCATTTTCTATTTTCTGTTGATTGTTGATATTTACAGATGGAACTTTCGTACTGACCACTATGACATTGGATTCCACTTTTACAAAGAAGATGATGAAATATTTTCATGTCAGCGTGTCGATTCTCATTTGCAGCTACAAAAAGGACTTTACACTTGTGATAAAATGGGAAAATGTAAGCACGTACTATGTACAATGTTCAAAACTACAGCATGTATAATGTATACCGTATAATGTATTGAAACTTTTCTTTCTGCCTGTATTCTGTATTCTGTAAATTTCTTTCGAGCGGAAACATACTGGGGAATATTTCCGTAAAAGTTTCCAAAGTCCATATTAAATGATAAATGATATATAAACATTTTAACCTTGATATTTGATGTATTATTTTTTTCTCTTCCACAGACAAAATCTGCTTTGACAACTCGTTCAGTAAATTTCGATCAAAATCGATTCATTATGCAATTAGCGATGAAATCCCCTTGAAATACGAAGGAAATGGAGGCATTATCGAAAAAATTGATCAATTAGGATAATTTTAAAACCGAATGTCGCCGAGTATCGTTAATCGTTATGTCGTTCTAGCTTTTAGCCTTTCCATTTTTCATACATATAATAATATAATATACTTATGTAAATATAGCACAGTATAGTTGAGACCTCGTAACACATTAGAATTTGGGAAACTCGGTTCGTTTCTAGTTTCTACTTTATATTCCAGATTCCAGATTCCAGATTCTTGTAATTTTATAACAGACTATTTTCTTAAGTCATAATAACTAGTGAATAATGACAGATTTGATTATATATTACGTTACGTGCGTTTCATTTAATTAGGGATATGATTTGTATAAAACAATAATTGTACCATTTGTCCACGTGTATTGTTTATGAATGATGTGTAGTGTTTGGTGCATTAAGCATTAAATGTGCAGTGTGCAGTGCATCCACGTAGATATTTTACCAATTACGTACTTTTTATACATTAGACAACAGAAATTTAATATACTATATATTATATGCCAATTTAGTGTACATGTACATTGTACATATTGGAACCAAGTAAAAGGGGATGTGAAATGTAAATATTCTGTAACGCATCTGTAATCTGTAATGTATAATAAATCAAAACAAATGTTTGAATTTACTCGAAAAATCGTTTTGAAAATAAAATAAAATAAAATAACCATACTCAATTTACTTAATCAATTTCCCATCGTTCACTTTTTGTAAGCAGACTCTTGACTCTTCAGTGTGTTTGGGGTTTGGTCACATAACATATTTTATGCTCATCACAATATACTATACCTTGCTTATACCTCGCACCTCATCCCTTGTATGCTAGTGCATATTATGTACATACTACATACTGAAAACTGATATAGGTGATAATGAACGATTATACTGATCTTGGAGTTTGGAGCTTAGAGTTTTACGGTTTCGGTTGATTTTTTGGTTACGCTCTTATTCTCACGAACAATCTACACAAGAAAAAGTATATGCAGCTAAATGAAACATTAACAATTAACATTGAAGAACGTATTTACAATTCACACTTTGTGTAGCACATTTAGCTCCAAGCTCCAAGTATTGTTATAATTAAAACAAAAGTTAACTCTCCTGACTTATGTCACAGGGACCAAATGTCAATTGTGTCAATGCAGAATGTCCATTGTAAAGGAATGAGGAGACCGAGACGAGACTCACGATTCTCCCACGCAAATTAACTGATTCAAAAGGTGTAAAAAAGGTTAAGAGTTAAAATGCATTTTCTGCATACATACGCACATTTTAAACTCAAACTGCATTCGACTGCTCAACTCTAGAGTGTAAGAAAATTGCGTAATTGTTTGATGGGTCATGCACATGGTACACTGTGCATTGTAAATACACATGGATATTGTAATGTATAATGTCAATAGTAAACATTCAATTTCATTAATTTGGTAATATTATTTGAACTTTAAGGGATGAATTGAGCAATTGGGCTTTGGGCTGAGATAGAAAAAGAAAAGGAGAGGGATCCAAAAGAGAGGTATAAAAACAGAAGGAAAATTCTGAAACCACAAGCAATCCATGTACAAAAGTCAAAGAAGCACAAACTCTCTTGACTCTTGACTTACACCAACTGTTTTGAATTTTGAACTTACAAACTTTGAAATTTGAAATTTTAGTCATTATTCAAAATGAGTAAAATCACAAGCAAGGTTTGTAGTCTGTACATTAACCACCGTCTCATAAAGTTATAACTTAGAAGTTTGAATTTCAACTTTATATTCAAAATTGAAATTTTTCTCACCAAAAATTCTGTGACATATTTCTCATATATGTAGGTTCTGACGTCGGTCGTCTTCTGTCTCATTTTTTTGGCAACTATTCTGAGTTACAACCCAGTTTCAGCTGGATTCGGTGGGCATGGAGGTGGTTTCGGAGCAGGTATGATTTGATATTTGATTGGATTGTCAAAAGATTTTCATTCAACTGTAAAAATTAAATGAACATGGTTTCTAAAATCAAAGGTGGATATGGAGGTGGACTAGCTCGGACATATCTTGCTCCATCATATGGTCCAGGTCTTAATTTAGGTGGTGGAGGGCATGGCGGAGGCGGTGGGGGAGGTGGACATTCTGGTAGAGATAACTTTTAAAAAGATTAATAAATTTTTATATGTTTTCTTATAGTCAATCGTTTTAAACTTTTAATATCTATTTCAATCCAAATTTAGGCGGCGGCGGTGGTGGATGTCCTGCTTGTGGAAGAAAATGAAAAGCTTAAAACTTAAAACGTACAAACAAACGAATTTCCACAAAGAATTCCATTTTTACTCAATCTTTGCTATCTATTTATTTATTTATGTATTTATTCAAAGTTCAAAGAATATTATACACATTTCAGTCTTCCTCACAAATAGCTAACAAATAAAATGCTGATTATTGAACCTTAAAAATTGAAGGCATAACACAGTTATCTTCTTCGTTTTAATTTCTTATTGGCACCTGCATTGCGAAAATACGCTTAAATCTTGTTACACGAAGGCATATCTCCAAGTCATACACATTCCGTACACATTTACGTTTGCATATTCTATAAAATATTGTACACATTACACATGTAGTACAGAGTACAGAGTGCAGCACACGGAAAATGGAAATGCACTTTCCATATATGAGTAGACAGTAGTAAGTATCTAGAATCTAGGAAGTTACCGTAACAAAGATTACAGGAAGTGAAAAAGAAAGAGAGAAGGAGAAAGCAGACATGTTGTACGGGTATTCTGTATTTTATATTTACGGTACGTTAAATTGATTCACGCAACACCAAACTATAAAACGCCATCAATAACTGATCGATATATCGAATTGATAATGAATTTTTCTATTTCTCTCTCTCTCTTTTCTCTTTGTAAATTTCTCTGTACACTACACAAAAAACAAACCACATTCACTATGTACTATGTATAATGCCTATGCTATGTGCTTATAGTTTTGTAGTTTATACCTCAAACAAAACCTATAAATGTTTTCACTGGCACTGGTAAGCTTGTCATGTCTCACTCCTCGTAACTTTTATATATGTATACAACGTGTTTGTTTTTTCTGCAAAACACTCGAAAAATCCACCAAATTGTCACAAGCCACAAACCACAAACCATGAATTTCTATGAATTCTATTATTTGTTTTGTACTTTTCCCCTTTTGCCTGCTCGTCCTCCTTCTCTTTCCTTTCCTCTTTATGCTCTACACTCTACAGCCTTTCCCTTTAGCTTTTACTTCACATTCAACATAATTGCATGTTATTACTATACTCTTTCAAAATGTTGGCTGCACTTCCAGTGAAAGTCTTTCACATGAGGTATAAAGTATAAATGAACATTCCCCAGATTTCTAAAGCTCCGGAGCCCGGATTTCCTTGTATCATATAATATCATGTACATAATAATTTATTGTAATATCATGTACATAATAATTTATTGTAATATCAAGTCAACTGAATACTGAAAATCACAAAACTTGAGTAGTAAAATCCAAAATATAAAATACACTTTTTGACCTTATTCTCAATTTTCAATTGTCAATTCTCAAGTCAAACTGGGACAATTTATCAGAGTTGCAGCTAGAACAGGAACAAGAGATACTGCTTGCAAATACATTATCCATTATACATGACATTGTCCTTGTACGTTGTACATTGTACATGTAATAAATGTTGTTAGGTAAAATCGAAAATGTACCTCATTTCCTAGTTTCTAGTGATAATAATTATCATGTCATTCAAGATAATGAATGCTGAATATTGCATATGTGTTCTAGTTGAGACCGGGACTACGGCTACACACGGTCTAGACAATTAATGTACTACACATGTAAAAAGAGTAATAGGGAGAAAGTAGAGGCATTAATAGTTGGAGTTGGAGTTGTGCTTCACCATGTTCTTGCTCTTGTTTAGTCATAAAATATAAAATGGGACATAGGACATTGGACATGTACGATGTATCGACTAAATGTCAAGTCAGTTCTGTGAAAGCATTTGAGGAGTTGAGGAGGGTCAATAGAGACAACTGTTGTCCGAATTCCTTCCATTTCCCATTTTTCAGCTCGACATAGTCTACAGTCCACTGTTTCTCGTTTCTAGTCCACATATCACTCATGTACTGTTGGTTAATTGTGAATTATGAACAGTGAACCGTGAATTGAATCATGAACTGTGTGTGTATTCCATAAAGGCAGTTTAAAAATACATACTTGATAATTGATAATGGATGAACCACATGTTCTTTATTCGAATTCCTCATAATTCAGAATTCAGAGCTTGGTCATTAGTCATTAGTCAAGTGAGTTCCAAATTCCGAATTTCATTGTCTATGAGAAAACTTTTGTTACAGAAACTTGATCAATTTTATTATTAATCCTGTCGTAGGCGTATTTTGCCTTTGTTTGTTGAAAACTGACAACTAAAAACATGTGTACTATATTTTTTATGGGACTAACATCCGGAATCCGCAATGTCAGTTTCATCTAGTGTTTAGTGTCTAATGGTTAGAAGTTGGAACATAATTTTACTTCACCTACATTCTACATTCTATAAGAACGAGAAAAAGTATGCAAAGTCCGGATTTTGGCTATTGACTACTGAGAGTTGAGAACGGACGGACTAACGGGTAATTTCATTTGTGTTTACAGTATACTATATACTCTACGCATATAGCGTATAGAGTTATAAAGGTTTATTGTGTACTGTGAAGAGTCAACCTTTTGGGAGAAAAGTATAATGTGAATATTTTTCGCGAGTCGCAAGCTACAATTATCAAGATCGATAAATGCATTTTCAATATTTCGTAGGTCTGTACACAATACAAAATACACAATTCAATACACAACCCACAAGCCAAAATACACGGTGCAAAAAAGTATAAGAGTGGGAAAAGGAGTGCAAAAAAGTGTCACATGTGTACCTACTTTAGTTTGCATTGTGTAGTGTAGTGTATGTTTTACTTTTTGTCACTGCCACTGTGACTTTGCTAAATGTCATTACACGTTATCCATTATCCCAGTTCCCTGTGGTGGGCCTTTGCTTGAACTTTGCTGTCGGACTCTAAACTGTCAATTGCAACATACACAATACACAATATAAAATATAACAGATTAATTTACCCGTTCCTAGTAGGAACTTCCTACCGTCCGCTTTATTCACAAAAAAGTCGATTAGTCATTCTCTAATCATCCTAAAATCTTTTCTACAGTGTTTGAATGTACTACAAATAATATTTGAGGTTGTCAAAGTTCAAAAAATCCAACCAAATCCCAATACCAAAAAGGGCGTTAAAAGAAAACCAAAAAACCTATGAAAATTAAAAATTATAGTGCAATGTTCAGTGTAGAGGTTAGGCTGTGTAAAAGTGTCTGAATTGAGCAGTTTTGAAAACTGATTCTTGAAAAATAATTCAATAAAAATAGCACATAATAAATAACATATTATCTACTACACGGGCACAGGGGAAAACAACAAGATTTCAACTTTGAACTTCTATTTTCCATTTTGAAGTGGAGATGAAACAGAAAAGGAAAGAGTGAAAGTTTCCAAACTTGACCATTGACCAGCTCAATTTAAACAAAGGAATTTCATGGGTTGTGGAGAGTCTCATGTAGATGTACCTCCAAGTCTTCCAACTAATGGTGTGAATGTAAGCATAAAAGAACAAGTGGATAAAGAAGGAGGTTTATTTTTAGTGAGCAGAAGGAAGAAAAGTACTGCACACGGCGACAACAACGACGACGACGACGACGATAGTGATCTTGAAAATCAAAAGGAAAGTGGTCCAAACGGTGATGCTGTAAGTTTGCGTGAAATTTATAATATCAAAACGTATACTAAAAGAGTCTTTGTACGAATTTATCATTCTTTATTATTGTTACTGTTGAATTTAGGGCATTGACGGCGATGAGGATTTGGCAGACGATTTTGATGGAAAATTTGATTTTATCACAGAGAAATCGTCATCCGATATCGTTGCAAAGGTTATGAGAGAATTTCAACCACCTATTGATCTGGGTAATTTTGATTACATTATTTGTCTTAGAAAAAATCCTCAGGGAAAATTCGTAACATATTATAATTTGATTGACTTTAATTTTTTCATAGATTCTCTTGTAATAATTGGAAGGAAATGTCCCCGACTCATATCAGCTGCACAAAGGACCCGACAGGAAGAGGAAAAAATTCTGGAGTCACTACGTAAATTATATAATAAACTACAATTATTATTATCGTTATTTCTTTTCTAATCCTTTCATAGATAATAGATACAAAAGAAAAGCAAAATAATAATAAACCAATCAAATTATTCATGGTTTAGGTAATGAAGGTCTCATAGCCAAACCTTTGAAAAGCTCTTCAAATGCTACAGGGTACACTTTTTTTCAGTGACAAAAACAACGTTTTGCGAAATCTAAAGGTTTATGAATCATGAATCACTTTTAAAGTACATAATCAAATTAAAATTAAAATTCATGTTCTATAATCATTTTGTAGATTTGAAATAATAGAAGTAAATGCACAAAAAAAGACAAAATTCATTCCAGCAATTCTGCTTCGTGATGAGAAACAAGAACTGACTAATGATGCCATTTCAGAAAAATTAGCCAAGGCAGAGGAGCGAAGAAAAGTATATGATTCATTATTACTCATTTATTATATTTAACACGTTTATCTTTTATCTGCAACTATTTGTAGAGAATAATACACTCAAATACAAAGTACGATACAAGAACAAGATACAAACAACAATTCGTAGATATTTTGTGTACTTTGTAATTTTATGATTTTAGCAACAAGAAGCGGAAAAGAAAGCCAGAGCTGGTACTGCTAAACCACGAGGCACCACTCTGCAGCGTCAGAATGAAGAAGACAAAAAAGAGGAATTGAGAAATCAGCAAATGGAAAAGTGGGAAAACGGTAACAGTTATTTTTCAATGGAAATCTGAAATTTAAGTGGCATATTATTGTCTGTTGTCATTTGTCATGTGTTGCAGTTTGTAGTTTGTGTTAAATGTTCTATAACCACTCCATTTTAATATTTTAATGGTCTTTCTTACTTTCTAGGTCTTCGTAATCGAGAGCTTCAGTTAATGGAAAAACAAGAAAAACTAAAAGACAGACATCAAAAGATCAAATCTCTTCACTTTAAAAAATCATTCAAAGGATTCGATCCATTTGACGAGGAGTAATAGTACCTGTAATAACTACAACACACAAGACAATTTGTAAACTACTACTATAATATAATATTCTTCTCAGCTCTCAACTTTTGCCCAGCTATTTTTATTTTGTTATGTAACAAAGCCCAGTATGCATACCAAAAAAATGAAACAAAACTATTTGAAATTTGAATACTTTAAAAATTTTCAACTCATGTCTAAAATGTCGTTTTTTAGAATAAATTGAAATGAAAAGGAAAAATCTTGTTTCAGTATTTGATTATCAATAATAATAATTATTATTGATTGTAGGTCAATCCTAGATCCTAGTTTTAGTGCACACACAGTCAAGCGCTTGACTACAATTTGCCACACACATAAAAGTTATTCTGTGATGTCATGTAAAATGGTTGTCAGGGAAGAAAGCTGTTGTACCTAAATCCGAAGTTTATCGTGCCGTTTTCGATAATACAATAAAAACTCGAGATCGACGCTCGAGTTCCAAAAATTGCAGTCAGTCCAGCATCAGGGATAAAAGTCCTCAAAGCCCAGTCCTTCATTAGAAAAGATTGCAGGAGCCACAAATTTTTCAAGCTCTACAAAGAATAGAATATGATTGTTGTACAATATTAAAAATAATTATTATTGCGTTTGCTTGTACTTTAACTAGTTTAGTCGGTAGTCGTTGTAAGTTTATCTGCTGTTGGATAAAAAAATTACCTAACCGGTACAGTGTAGTCATAAACATACGCGCGCATCTCTACTTCTAATTTACTGCTCTTCGCTCTTGAGGTATAGACGTTTTGCATAGCAGAAGTTGGTGCATTGCATGTTACTGATTAATATTCGTTTCAAGTTTCAAGCATTACATTATAAATTACGTTACAATGTATCTAATATTTATTAGCTCTAAGAATCTTGAATCTTTTAATAATAATTATTATTATTTATTATTGTATTTCTTTCTAAACAGTATAGAAAAATCTAGTACCACAAGAAGAAGATGGAAAGCTTTGGAAATCTAGGTTACACCTTGGGCGGTAATATTCAACCAGGCTCTGGTACAGCAAAGTTCGGATACACTCCAAATCTTGTAAATCCTCCTTCCTTTCCTCCGCCAGTGAACAATCGATCACCTTATGGACAGACTAGTGGGTGGAATGGTTGGCAATATAATCCGAGTACAATGAATCCGAATACAAATAACAACCAGGGAGGAGGAGGCTCCTTCAACATTCCCAACAACCAAAATAGCAACAACAATCCGAATTCAAATCTGAATAATAATAATGCTAATGCGGGATTCTCAGTAGGTTTTAGTCAGCAAAACCAGAATTCAAACCAGAATAATCAGCATAATATTGATTGGAGAAATATTCAACAAAGTGGAACTCCATCACAATATCAGCCTGTGACAACCACTGGACCATCTTCTTTCCAGTTTAGAGATCCACAACAAATGGCCCAATCTTACCCTTATCCGTACAACATCAATGGCTACAGCAATACTTCTAATAATCCTAGTAATAACAGGAATATACCAAACACTGGTAATAATATGATGGGACACTATGGACAAGGAGCGGCTTCGATGGTACCAACTAATCCCAATTCATTTGCAATTCCTTCAATCATTGAAGAAAAACCACTTCAATGTCATGTGAAAATTGGAGATCAAGGACAAGAACCAATCGTCTATGTAAATGGAATTAATCCAAATGACAAGAATGCTCAAAACTACGCCAACGCCAACGGCGGTAATAATAATAATAATCAAGTTCAGTACAATCACAGTGCAGGAGAACCTCAACCTCAACAACCTCATCAAACACAACAGCAACATCAACAAATGCAAATAAACAACAATCACTCTGATACAACACAAATGATGAATCAAATCAATACGCAGATTCAAAATCAACATCAACATCAACAACAGCCACAACAAATGGGTCAAATGGTCCAGAGTTTGGGTCAGGTTCAAGGTCAAGGTCAGGGTCAACGCAATATGACGACACCTTGTGGATGTTGTGCAGCATGTAGAGCTCAAATGAGTAATAAAATGCTTGGTGCTAACCAACCCCAAATAGTTCGAGGACCAAAAGTTCAACCGAGGCCAAACATGATGAAAACTGCTTCCGCTCCTCAAATGACTATTCCAAATGGAGAAAATCAAATGATGATGATGCAACAACAGCAACAAAATATGAATCATATGAATGGAAATCAAGGTGATGTCAATCCAATTCCAGTTCCGATCCCAATTTCTCAAATGCAAACCAATCCACTAGTAAATATGGCACCTATACCTATACCAATCCAACAACATCAAAATCAACATCAACAGCATCGACAACCATTCCTCTCCTAATTTATTTGATATTTAATGGATAATGGAGCAGGAAGAGTAAAATAATCAAGTTCTATTTAAAGGTGCAAGTAGTTACTTTGTACTGTATAAAATGTAGAAAAGCCCTGCAATGCAAATTCTAAAACAATCAATTCAATCATGATGAAGAACTTAATAGTTGATAGTAAACAGCAAACAAATAATGATACTAAAGACTACAATTTATATTGAATACTGATTAATGTTTAATATACTGGTAAGCTACAATATCTTCATTTCAAATAGTACAAGATGACTGTATACTGTATATACATATTTTATATTTTACTATTTACTATTTATTATAGTGTAGACTTTATGTAACAACTCTACATAGTATAACTCGGCGCACTAGTACTTAATGTGAAAGGAAAGATGTTAACAGTTAGTAACAAAATACAAAACAATACCAAAAATATGACGATCATAATTCATAATCATTATGTAACATATGAAATACAAATAAATACATATCATGTGTATGTACAATAAAAATCTTTTATAAATGAGTAATTATTACCATTTCTTATTTCTTAACAACACGCTTGATGGCTTATTGTTTTATTCCACTACAAATTCAATGGCGTACAAAAGAGCGTTAAGGAATGTTAACATTACATTAGCATTACTAGAATGAGAAACAATGTTACTCTGTACTCTGTACAATATACGATAGTGCTGGGGATAAATAATTAAGAAAAACTAGGACAAATCTTTGAGTGAACTGGTAAAATCGACCAACTAAAATCACTCTTTTTTAACTTTCTGATATTTCGGATTACCATTTACCACATTTACCAAAAATAACTTGGTGATTGGATTGGTGAATGAGTCTTGTTGTCAAGGCTCACATTACAGCACAGTGCAGTGTGCAGTGTAATCCAAGCAGAGCAGAGTGAAAAACGTATAAAATTTATAGATAAATGATTCAAAATTCAAAATACAAAAAGAAGTGCAACAGGAAACTCAATTTTGTGTCAAGCCGAAGAGGTCAAAAGTCAAAAGCAAAAGAGAGAAGCAAAGCGGAAGTGGAAGAATCTGTAGCAGAAGAACGAAATTCATCAGTTTTCTGTCATCTTTGGATCTAAAGGTCTCCTTCCATTCCATTTGAAAAGGTATCAAACTTATGCCAGGTTATAACCAAAACCTTGTCGAATATACATAAATACTTAGAGCGACGAAAATTTGGGTAAGATACTAATTGTTATTTTCCTAAATTGTTGATTTTCAAGATAATGTCCCTTTTGGATGACCTGCGCCTTCCAGCGCCCACCTATTCTCGAATCAAAGAACATGACTTACGTTTTCTGATTCCATCAAACCTTGGAGGCATCATTATTGGCAAAGATGGAAAAAATGTAAAAAAAATTCGTGAAGAAACTCAAACAGTCATAATTCTCCCACGTGTGGCAACTTCACCAGAGAGAATCCTCTCTATCCAATCCAGTGATGTTAAAACAGCAGTCGATGCTTTTCTCCAAATCCTACGTTTAATCATGGTTCAGACGGAAACAGAACGTGAGAAACAAGCCATTCGTCTTCTGATCAATTCCAAATATGTTGGTCGTCTCATTGGGAGGAATGGTGATGAAATTTCAAAAGTACGTGAACGAATTCCAGCTCATATCAAAATCTATCATGAACCTTGTCCAAAAAGTACTGATCGAGTTATACAAATCACTGGTTATATGGATGAAGTAAGAGAAGCCCTCCGTCAAATTATGACAAAGCTGAAGAGTATCGAAAAACAAGTCATATTAGATGATGATATATTGTATGATGCAAATAATTTTGATCATGAACTATCTGAAGAATATGGCGGCTACTCCTCTACCTTTAGAGTAACTAGTCAAGAAAATGTAACCAAAATACTTCGGGAGAGACCCAGATTTACTAGTGAAACTGAATCACAACAACCTTTGGCGGTATCCAGAACTTTGAGAACTGACAAAGACAGGCCCTCAAATTCCAGAATTATACGTACAAGTGTTATTTCCAGAGATCGAAATCTTGCTCCTTCCAGGTTGTTGGGAATAGGGATAAACCGAAAAACAATTTCTAGAAGACCAAAAGAAACTGCTACAATTATTCCACTGGTAGGATCTACACAAGTTTCGGTTCCAAATCAATATCTTGGCCGTATTCTTGGACATGGTGGAGAGAAAATTAGGAAAATTCGAATAACTTCAAAAGCCAAGATTGATATAAGGACGAGTAATAATAATAATAACAACAACAATGATGATGATGATTATACAGAAGAAACATTAATTCACATAACAGGGAGTCCGAAATCAATCAGTTTAGCTCGATTTCTACTGGAGCAAGCTGTACTCGATGCAAACAGTATCTAAAATCAAAACAAGAGACAAAACTGACGAATAATTTAACATAAGACAGTTGTTCTCCTTATACACTATGAGAGTTTAATGACTTTGTGGACATTCTGTATGCCATTATATTAGTATTAGTTTTATTATGCTAAATGGTTACAATATAATAATTATTTATTGCTTATTGTTTTTGTTTAAACTTTCAAAATGTTCTCATTTCAATCTTGACTTTATTTATTTTACTCGCAATTCCAACTTAGTTTCAAAGTACATAATACATTATATTGTTCTCATACAATAATATGCCTGTGTTTATTATACGTTACTATATTATTTTATTATTATTTGAAATCTATAATTTATACATAGTCTAGTTGGATATACCTTATACACATGTATTTCATGAATAAATTGTTTCTTAAACTTAAATACTACAATATAAATAGAGAATTAAATTAAATTAAATGATTTAATGTATATAGCTTATAGAATTAGACACCTCTATATAAACTTTTTCCTTACTGTTCCAACAACTATTTTAGAACACTGTGTAAACTCTGTAATATTTTTTAAATGTGTAAACAGAAAAGGAACAAAAAATGAAATAGACTCAAAACAGAGGATAATTTTATAATGTATTATAGACTGTGAATAGTGTAACAATAAAATTTTCATAACTCATAATAACATTGACATAAAATATGGCGTAAGAGAATACAATGTTTTTAACAATTTAAACAAAAAATTCGAACTAAACCATAATGTTTCTATATTGATTATTGATTAATAATTTTATGACGCAATACGAATTTTTATATTTTCAGTTGATCATTTTCATATATTTTTGTATTGAAAGAAGAAATCAATAATATTAATATGGTTCAACAGTTTTCATGCTGTAAATATACAAAAAATTTGTTGTTCATGATTCATGAGTTACATTTTTTAGTAGGAGAAAAACATATGTGACAATATATAATGATTACTTACTTTTACAAGCACCGTAAAAATAACTTACATCGTCTTTTTTCCTCGCAATTGTTTTTCATTCATTCATCTCCTTTTAATACTAATAATAATTATTATCATAGTAAAACTATATAGGATACAAATAATATTTTAATAACTACATACTACATACTATATGTAATAATAATTAATTAAAGTTCTATACAAAAACACTCGTTATATTTTATATCCATATAATATGTGTATTACATACAGTGACAAGTTGCAGAAATCTCATCATATCAATCTCACATACAATCACGTTAATAATTATTATGTATAATAATTTATTAGTTAACGTAGATACATATACTTACATAAACGTACAACTATTACATAATATTATCCTTGTTAGACGTGAGTTAATTTCTTAAACAACTATAAAATAACATTTTAACTTCACCGTATGACAGTACGTTCCAAAAATTTGCTACGTTTACCTGCATCAACGTTTATCCTAAATCCTAATTGTATAAATAATTACATGCCAATGTACACCTTTGTACAACATTGATACAACTATATACTTAAAAAAGAGTGCATATTCCATGATGATACATCATATGCATTTAAAGAACACAGAATAGTTTACAGTGCTCATGTCTCAGGTCTACGTATTACACACGTGTATAGTGTATATATGCCTGAACTCTGTCACTCTCATCATGTCGTACATAAAACTTGCGGTGATTTTGTTATTGTACATATATTTAATTTTCAGATGACACGGTGTAATATATATTTCCTCCTACGAAACCTCTTATTCTACGCAAATAGTACTGCGCGTTAAACATTTTAGGTTGGGTATATGTTACAAAAACATTACTACTGAAAATTTTTCAGTTTGTGTACACATTTTCATAGTCTAGATATTATGGGAGAACGGAGAACTACACGTACACGTAAACATTATACACAAAAAAATCAATTACAAGATTTTTACACATATGTAATATATATATATATATAAATTTCATTATGTTACTGACCAGAAAAAGGTCATATAATTTGATTTTTGATTCATTTTATTCCACTCTCGGAGAGTGACTCAGTCACTCTCCCTGTTTCTGGAATAATTTGGTTAGGTTTTATTGAATACATGGTTTTTATTTTTTCAGTGAACATAATATGCTTGTCATTCTGATATTATATAAAGTCAACAGTTTTTCAGTCTGAAATATATGTAGATTTCAGATCAAAATACAGAGCTAAATGCCTGTATAATGTGTATCTTTTCTAGATTATCATTCATCATTAAACACATATAGTTCAATAATGAAGAATAACTTGATTTTTTTGTTTTCATTATTTTCTACTGATAAAACATTGTCATATTATTATGTAACATTATTTTAGATGATGCTGTTGTTAGTAACTCGCCTAAAATATACAATAACAATAATAATTATGATACCTATTATAATTATTAATTATTATTACACTTGACATACGTCCTACATAAATATATAATAGATATTTAAATGCACACAATCATAATCATAATTACTGTTTACACAATTTAAGATGCTTAGATATATATATTACACCTAAAACATAGTTTTTCATTTTTTCCATCTAATACGTGTGCACTGTGTACAAATAAAATACATGCGTGAAGAGTGAACAATATATATCGAAACATAGATTGGACGAAAAACGTAAAGTATTATAGAATCTTTCGATTTCCGAAATTTCATGTAAATAAATATTATAATGACATCAACATTATAGAAAAAACGAGGATGGATTTTTTAATTATTTCGAATCCGAATTCCGATTTAAGCGCAGAAAAAGGCAAGACATTGCACGACATACGAGTAGAATTTTGTCTTAAAATATATCGTACGTGTTATGTGTAATTATACATTACGCATTCAATATTGACGAACTATAGAGCGAATATAAAAGTCACACTGAAAAATCTTACAACTATAACCTTTTCATGAAATACAAAAAAATACCTGGTAGATGATGGATGATATAATATTTTATAATAAAAAACGTGAAAGATTATACACTATAAACTGTAATACATTGTAAATATGTAGATAAATATAGAGGGGCTTCAAGTATGAAGGCTACCACTTGGTGTATTACATGTAAATAGTGCACGTATCTCAAGTTGAAACTCTCAAAAGTGTCATCATATTTAAGTGCACTGCTTTACAACACACATTACTATACATTACATATTTGAAGTTTCTCTCATATTTTTGTTCTTGCGGACCTAGAAAATGACATAAATTTATATAATAAGGCTTTCAGTTCCAGTCATCAGTTTTCAGTTTTTTTTCGGCATAATATATAATAATAACACTTTAAATTATTTCAAACCATTTCTGTTCTTTTTCTAGAATATTTAAATGGCAAAACTATATTTTTTCCGTAAAATTTTACACAAGAAAATATTACGCGTGTATATTTTATGCAGCATATTTGTTGTTTTTTGTCTGTTTTAGAATTGGTCATTTTCCATGTTCAGTATTCAGTATAGTTGATTTTGCGAAATGCAGAATAACTGTATTATAATAATATCATCATAAAAGTTATACAATATATATAATAGTTTCATTTACAGTTACTAAACCATAATAAAATAATGTTTTACCTTTTTTTTTTACAAATACACTAATAATAATTATTATAATAATTAATCTTTTGCTATTATGAATTTAATATTACTTATATTATAATGCTAAATACTAGTATATATGTTTTATTTAGTTATACACAAAGTGAGCAGAAAGATGTGTAGAATCTGCACGCTTTGGAATTGGAGGAGGGGGTTTTTTATTTCTTAACTGTACAGCATAGGATTGATTTCCTCCATTCATATTATTATGGTGATGATGATGATGATTAAGAATTTGACTATTTTTCTTGGCTTGGAAATTTTCATAGATGACAACACCGGCATTAGATTGAACTTGACTTGAAGGGGGAAGATGCAACATATGATTATTGTATCCCATATTCATATCCTGCTGTTGCTGTTGTTGAGGTGGAGGAGGGAGTGGAAAATCCATGGAAGGATTTGGTTCATATCTAACTGGTTTCATCGGAGGAACTGGTTTAGGGAAAACTTGAGGTTGTTGGTACTGATGCTGTTGTTGCATCTGGATTTGTTGTTGTTGTTGATGCTGATGATTAGTTTGGGGGTTGACTGAGGTACCATTATTGAGAATATAGGGTGGAATTTGTTGTATTTGAAGTGGAGTCAATTCTACATTATCTGTGCTATTTCCATAATGTTGACTAACCCAATTTCGAACATGTTCAGTAATTTGTGGTTCTCCATTTGGATTTTGAGTCATACTCAAATTAGTAGGAGTATTTGTCGTCATCGTCATATGAGGTGGTGGAAGATTATTACTATTAGTTGTAGTAGTATTATTATGTAATGGTGATGATGATACTCCTTGTTGTTGTTGTTGCTGCTGTAAATGTAAGGGTGAGGATGATGGTGGTGGTGGATGATCTGAAATTCTAAAACCAAGAATTTCATGTGGAGTTGTATTTCTATCCATTTGACATTTCTGTGCCACTTGCCATTTCTTTTGCATAACTCTTTGAATTTCAGAAAGGAATTCTTGTGGTGGATCGTCCAGTTTCTTTCGAGTATTAGTAGTATTATTATTATTATTTACACTAATGGACTTTTGTTGTTGTTGTTGTAGTTGTAAAGGTAGACTAGATGAGGATGATGATGTGTTTTGATTAAGTACAGAACTATTATTGTCACAATTTGTTGTAATATTATTTGTAACACCAGAATTAAGATTATTGTTTCTTGATTGCAGTCTTTGCGTAAGTTCGGACGCAAAAGAAACTCCTTTTTTCTTCTCATTCCTTCCAACTGAATTGGTCTGAGATCCACCAGGAGTTTTATTCGAACTACTACTATTGACTTTCAAACTACTCGTAGTATGATAATGATTGTTTTTCAATTGTCCTTGATTTCCATTTAGTATACCTCCATTGCACAGAGGCGGTGGAGGTGGTGGGGGACAAGGGAAATTATTATTACAACTACTACTACTAGTATTACTAATCATGGAACTTTCATTTTGACATGGACTATCAACAACGTCACTACAACTACTACTACTACTCATATTGCCTATTAATAGTTCAGGAGGTGGAGGAGGAAGATTTTCAAAATCAAGAGAATCTGCCGTCTCTTCTTCAACGACTGCTGGAGGAGCAGGTTTGCGAGTAGGAGTCGATAATGGCGGTTTACCCTGAAACATTTGTCTTTGTTGACCGTAGATTACACTATTAGGACTACTTCCAATATTGTTATTACTATTATTATTACTACTACCGTTCATATTCATACTATTATTATTATTATTACTACTCATATTATTCATGTTATTCATTTGCATTTGAAGTTGACTTTGAAGAGTTCCTGGTTGAGAATTGATGGATGAAAGGGAGGAATTTGAAGAGTTGGATGCTGAACTATTTCCACTTCCACTTGAACTTCGTCTTCTTTGAAGGGTATGAGTTAGAACGGAATTAGTGTTACCACTCTCTGAAGTTTCAGTTGAAGTATTGATATATTCACCAACAATACTACGAGTTTTGATTGTCAATGGAATTTTGGGTTGAAGGACATTAGAAGGCTTTCGTTTTATTGTACCTCCGGCAGGATTTTCACTCTCAAAACCCTCTTCTCTCAAGGAACCAGTTGGAGTTTGTGGGGGAGGATGAAAATTAATCTGCAAAAATATATGCAATAATCATTAATAATTACTGTAACCTCGTGAATCACTCTTATAAATCTAAATGTATCATAAATCAATATACTATACAATATATACGTACAGCGCATAAAATTAATATAATAAAAACTTACAACTTGTCCCATGGAATTTTCAAGTCTCAGATTATTTCCAATCGAAATTTGATTGTTTGGATTATTATTAGTAGTAGAACTGTAAATTCTATCCTCATTCTGACGATGGTTGTTATTGGGATGATGATTACTGCTGCTGTTATTACTAGACATCATTTTAATGGATAAATCTGAATCTTTCGTACTGATTTGAATAGGCATGGATGCAAGAGAAATTGAACGACCAAATCTATCCAAATCCTCATGGGCAATGTCATCCATTAAACTTCGATAGTTGTCCCATAATTGTCGCTTGTACTAAAATATTACAAATAAAATATTCAATTTATATTTTGTACTTTATTACTATTTAAGAGATTAAACTAGTAAGCTTTATAAGTAAAAAAAAGCCAGTGCTATACATAAGACTATTATGTAAATCAAAAGGATTATGAATATTTTTAGCTTTGTATCAAAATTCTACCTTAGCAATACGAAGTCCGACTATCCAAAGTCGAAGAATATCGCCATCCTCTGCACATAGATATTTCATGTGTCGGTGAGATTTGACTTGAAGACGTGCAGGCTTAAGCACAAAGCCGAATTCAGTCGGAGCTTTGAATTTTTTCTTCCAGCCAATTCCTTGATAAGTCTACACAAAAATACATGTGACAAAAAAAATATACATGTTATATAAGAATTTACATTCAAGCAAGCACACACAAACCACAAACATTATTATGTGTATAATGTATTAAGACTAGACACACTACAAACTAAAAACGCTAATCGTACGTGCTTTAAATAGCTACACATTACACATTACATTTGAACAAACGCAAACCATTCAAAATAGAGATTCATACAGCAATAAATCTCATGTAATGTACTGTTGAAAAAGATATCTTGAACTTTATAAACTGCATAAAAAAAGGACCATATAAGTTGGATTGCATTTTGGATTGCATATGCCCAACACATATTATACACATACAAGCTTTTGAATCTTGAAACTTGAGAAATTCAGCATTGAAAGTTGACATGATGTACATGTTACATGTTGTAGTTTACTTATTCTTTTCAGTTACTATACATGTTATACAATAGTTAATGTAATACATTACATAATAATAATTCTCTAACTCGAGGTATACTTTACATGCACCAAATTTTCATTCAAAAACTTTTATAGATAACGTAGGCATGTGTGTATATCTATAACTAGCTGGCGGTAATGATATCAATCAATGCTCATAAAGCTTTACATATTACAGGATTAACATTCCTTCGCAAAGAGAGACAGATTTTTCTGTGTACTATAATATAATGTACACAAACAAAAAATAGAAACTGATAAATTCCAAGTCTGTCATGTGTCTCTCTGTGTCTAAACTTTCATATCTGTACACCATTGGATCTTTTGATTATTGATTTAATTTAACAAGTTTTGAATTCTAAAGCTCATGTAGTTTTTCGGATGCACGTTCTCTTTAAAAAAAATCCAGTCGTGAACTTACAAAATTAAGCGTATTATTGTGACACTATATAAAGAGAGAAAATAATCTATAACCATTTATTATAACCCATTTTTGTTTTCAAATTACTATTAACTATCAACTACCAATATACGTATATATTAGGAAATTAAACTATACACTATACACTACTTCCTTATGTATTATACATCTTATAGGTCTAATAGTAAAGTCTGTTACATATATGTATAGACTAGATTAAAATTGGATCCCTTCGAAAAGAAAAGTGAAAAGTTTGGAAGAAAGAAAAGTGAAAATTCACCTGTTGGTTAGGATCAATCGTTGCTAGACACTGCAAATCCTTTGAGCTATTCGCATGGAGTCTGCCTTTAGGATAATAATAAATACCAGACGCACGGAGCACAAACCTATGGTTGTTTAGAATCAATGAACAGAAAAAAACACAATTCAATTTTTTTGTATTACAAGTTATAAGAACTTTTAGTTGTTACTTATAAAATTTTGGTTGATCTGACTCCATATAATAATCATCATCATCATCAGTTTGATAATCAAAAAGCATCCACATGTAATATTAGTGCAGCCTAAGTATAACAATAATATTATACTTACGTGAATTTCTTCCAGGCTTTTTTCCCCTCGGCTTTGAGATACAGTGTACTCTCAACATCAGGAACTCCAATACCTTGATTGAAAAACTCATCTATGAGACTATTTTTAGTGTGTTCATCCATACTCGAAGCTCCGTGATTCATTTGATTCTCGAGGAAATACCTCTGTGGATTTATAAACATGTCAAACTTTTCATCGCGTTCCACAAAGTAAATCTTATTCTTTGAATCTCGTGTCCACATCAATAGATTTTCAACCATGTTCTCATGATCTTCGTAAATCCTCTCTGAAAAAATATACAGACACATAAAAAAAATTGTAGTAAAGCACATTTGACATTATCTTCAACAGTGTACATCAAATAAAAGTACTTACACCCTACATGTACATTGTACATGGTAAATTGTAACATATGGAGACACATACACTTTTTAGACTTATTGCAACAAATTCTATTTATCGAGAATCAAGAGCATGAAAATAAATAAGTCAGCATTCATTTCATTCAATCTATTCAATCTTTCATTTGTCAAACCGTTTCTTCTCTTTTTTTGATTTTTTCTTGACAAAGCAAATAATAAAATACTCAATTTTACAAAGTGAAATAAATAAAAACTTTATACTTATAACTTTATAAGGTAAATAAAAAAAAAGTCTGTTCATGGTACAAAAAAGGAGGAATTGAAAATAGAATACGATGAACCTAGTACACAATGTACAATGTAGTACAGATCAAAAATATTATGAATGAGGTTATTTATATAGATATATCTATAGATGATACAAAAAAAAATAACTTACCCATATGAAGATGGGGTATGTGCTCCACCAAACTCCATTTAGGGGACAATGGAACATGATTTTTGTCCGCTAACAGAGCCAATACACGACCACAAGACATGGATTCGTCCACCATCAATGCTTTGCTACTTCCATCATTTGAAAAGGCCTTCACATATAAACGGGTGACACTTGCAGCTCGCATTTTTGCCAGAGCTTCTCTAATTTTGATCGCCTTCTCATCCTACACATTTAAATATCCAATGAACAAAAATTAGTACATCCTTTCTCATGACACATGACAATACTTAAGACAAATATACAAAAATTAAAACATTGACAATTGACAATGTACATAATATATAACACTATGCATTTTATATTTTATGATAAAACAACACAATAAGAAAAAGCATTCTATTTTATTACACAATACGTCAATCCATAATCCATAACAAACGAACATTATTACAGATTACCTATAAAAGCATGCATGTTTATTACACATATACGTCACAAAGGTACAACGTACAATGGTAAAGAGGAGCATGGAAAGAAGTCATAAAAGAAGAATGGGGGAACGTGTTACAGTCTTACATTCATCATTTACCGTTTATGTATGACAAGCCACAAATAATAATATGTCTACGGATAAATGTTTTGTTGGGGTAGCTGTAGCATAAAAGTGGAAAACGTACTAGTTTACAATTCAAAATACATATAATATACAGTTGTCGAAAGAGGCGTCGGAGCATACAATAATAAAGCGGGCATTTCACCAGTTCACCGCTACTTTTCGGGGTTTAGAAATTATAATTTATAGAACTAATCACAACTGAAGAAATAGAAGGAACGTTGGAAAAAAGCAAGAAAGAGGGTAAATATACTGACTCATTCTGATACCAAATACAATTATTGTAGTGTGTATTGTATACTTATGTACATGTCGTACACACATGAAACATGAAATATAAAAAGGTCAAAAGCGGAAATGCATCACAAAATAAAGACTAATATTAATATTATTTCACCGACCTTGTACAAATAGTGTGAACTTGAAACATAGGAAAACCAAAAGCAAATTTAAAAACCAACAGCAAGGAAATGTACAGCATACATAAATATGCAAAATAGGAAATGCATAAGATTATTTATTTTTTCAGCATTTTAGTAAAAAAAGAAGCAAAAACTAAAAACCATTTTAAACCAAAAACCAAAAACTTACAGTCATATGACTTTCAACACACGCTAATTTGGCAGAAACGAGGGCTGATAACTACAGTAAGAGGAAAATTAAAATTAAAATAGGAGAAAACAACCTTCACCAAAATAGTAAAACACAAATAAATGAATTATAACTAAATACATTATGCCACCGTTATTAAAATTTTCAAATAAGAAATAAGCAACCCTGACCTCATACAAAACGAAAAACGAATGATGTGTATAACATAATTTCTACAATAATGTTTTAGTATTTATACTACTGGAAAAAACAATCACAAACAAACCCGTGTTATTTAAAACATTTATGAATGCTCAAAAATAAAAGTAATTTTACATTTAGATTTTAGATACAAAGTCTAGTTTCTATTTGCATAAATCATAAGTCTACTGTACAAAACTAAAAACTACATTAGTACAAAAATAATCTAATTCTGGATCTCTAAAGTCTCGAGTCTCAACTGCTCTTTTCACAACGTGTAATGATGCAGTATGAGATAGGAGACGAACATGGAGGATATAATGAAGCTGTCAATCCTCACTGTGCCTTTTGCTTACCTCATTAGCATGAAGAACAGACGTAGCAGGGATATTTTTGATGGCACAGCTGGTTCCACTACTACTACTACTCCCACTACTCGAGCCACTGGCCGATAGAGAACTTCCACTGGACAAAAGACTGGCATTGTCTGAGAACCCCGAGTCATTATCTGGACTCTCTGTCCTCACTCCTGGACAAAAACAAAAAAAAGACATGCAAAGATTAAACATGATTCAGATTTTACAAAATATTTCATATTTGTCATTTGTGATGCATAAACATCATTGTGCTTGTACATAAATATCATGTAACTGTATAAGCTTCGTCACATGAAATGGAATAGGTTCTTCAATTGTCAAGTCTTTTTCCTTTTCTATTTTATCACATATCTCTATTTTTTTCTTTCATTTCCTCCCCTACATTTTATCCAGTACAACAAACTCAAAAGATGATGACAAAGAGATATCGGTTTCGGTATACAACAAAAAACCTGATGCAGAACAAAAGGACCGTCCATTGTATTCATGCGTACCAATTTTTCAATATCGAACATCTAGCAACCAGATTATATTTATGTTGTAATGTTTTTCTTCTATATGATTTATGATGTTCCATACATTTTCTGATTATCGATAACTCATTGCCCTCGAAAAGAATCTCCACAATTCTTCACCCATTTACATAGCTAGCGAAGCTCTCGAGCCTTTGATATATGTTATAGGACGGCCGAGAGCTAGCACGCACTATGTAAGTCGCAGTATGTACTATGGGTATATCCTTCTAACCAACTTTTAGAATCCCTCCAGTGTTGTGCAGGTAGTATCGACGTACTACGCATTATCCTGGAATCACTTTCCTGTGTATATTTCTGTACGAACTTTTACAAAACACATAAAATTAATCGGTTTTGACATTATTGCATTAAAACTATACCTAATGTGTTTTACGTATGCCTTTTACTCCATTATTATTTTTCTTAAATATTTTAACTAACGTGCAGAAATGGATCAACTTTTTAAGTTTTCAAAAATAAAAAATCACAATGTGAGCCTCTCTCGGTAGATTTTTGAAATTGCGCAGTTAGCAAAAACCTTTATAAAAGTTAAACAAAAGGTAATTTCGAGCTGTAAAAAATCCTAGTGGTACTTTTATAATCCACGAAGTCAGAATCATGCCCAAATTCCAAAAATTTCGCAATTTCACAAAAAAATATTTTTAACGCTCATACTTTATCGATTTAAAATTTGGTAAAAAGTACCTAGGTCAGCTTAATTACCCCCGTCAATATTGTACCGTCAAAATTAAAAAATTCAACCGTGTTCACCCAAAATTTCAAATTTTTCAATTTTCTCGAAATTTTAATCAATTTAAATTCTGAAAAAAATTACATAGATTAACTTAATTACCCTCGTGAATAATGTATATGGTCAAAATCCAAAAAGTCGGTCATGTCAAAAATAGGTCATTTGTGAAAAATTATTTTTTTGTACGAGTTCGTGACCAAATATTTGAACTTCGACCATGCATTATTGACGAGGGGACCTCAGCTGACCCAGGTACGTTTTTTCAGAATTTAAATTGATTTTAATTTCGAGAAAATGAAAAAAATTGAATTTTTGGGTGAAAATGGTGGAATTTTTTAATTTTGACGGTACAATATTGACGGAGGTAATTAAGCTGACCTAGGTACTTTTTACCAAATTTTAAATCGATAAAGTATGAGAGTTAAAAATATTTTTTTGTAAAATTGCGAAATTTTTGGAATTTGGGCATGATTCTGACTTCGTGGATTATAAATGTACCACTAGGATTTTTTACAGCTCGAAATTACCTTTTGTCTAACTTTTATAAAGGTTTTTGCTAACTGCGCAATTTCAAAAATCTACCATGAGAGGCTCACATTCTGATTTTTTATTTTTGAAAAAAAAAAAAATTCCAGGATAATTTTCTATGGTGGTCCTATCCTCTAACATTTTTACAAGTTTTGAAAAGTTTTTTATCCCCTCACAAAGATATAAAAATGAATTTACAAAAAATCCCCTACAAGTCAAGAGTTGACGCAGTGATCCAAAAGTTGACGAGCAGTGAACTTTTAAACAAAATTATTTTGGGTCATTCTCAATCAATTTTCATTCTGTAAAAAAGTCTCTAGGTCAGCTGAT